>JANHFX010012082.1:47279-69773 GCA_027560015.1 Chloroceryle amazona | reverse complement strand
ACCATTGTACGTACACTGGAGGGATGGCAGGATGGAAGCTGAAGGAAGGGACAAATTTCTGAAGCAGCCTCACATGAAATCATTTACCACTTCAAATATTCAACCTGAAGAAAATGAAGAGTGTCTCATTATTCTTAATGACAAATTATTCTTCAACACTGAAAGAAAAATGTAAAAGCATAGGTAGGTAATTATTCCTTAAAAGCAATCCAGACTTGCATTTATAAAGGGCAGCATTAATCACATGTATTTGCCGTAAGTAAAAAAACATGATGAGCTAGAGCAAATGATTTTTATGCATGTGGTTACAGAGTCAGCAAGCAGAAATTTTAAGAGGACAATTTCTTATTTAGAATTCCATATCTATCCATTTTTTATTAGCTCTAAATGCTTTCGATTGTCTTTTGAATTTCTGGAGATTACATTCCATTGTGGCAGATTTGAAACCTGTTTTCCAGTGCATACTTTAGAAATTGGACCTGTTTCTAGATATTTACATTCTTTAGCTAGCCACTGTAATATAACATATTAAAAAAAATATATCGCCCACGTACAATATAAAAGAATTTTTTTGTATCAAAGTTTTCTCTTCACACTTTTTAAATCAAATGAACTTCAGTGGTCAAATGTATTATACTGCAAGCAAATAAGGTTAGGTAGATAACTAACTTTAGTCCAGAAAATCCTGTAGTTAAGTATCAAGTTTTCAATTGTTATTTTCATAACCTGTACTTTGGCAGACACTTTGATTTCCAAGGCAGTAGTTTCACAGCTATGAAAAGCAAATTGCTAGAGTGTCAAGAATGTGTAACAGAGCTGAGACAATGCACCACCAGCAAAAACCTCCTAATAGTTAGCATGCCATTTTGAATTCTAGACCTGAAAGATCTTACAAATGTGTCAAAGACAATAATGCTAGACAAATAGCCTTCTGTGAAGATTTTCCCTCCCCCTTATTACTTATTTTTCCTTCTGAAAGAAATGCAGGCAATGGAAAAGTTGTGTACTTAAGAGCTAGGGATGAAGCAGAAGACTGACCAAGCTTGTAAAACTGAGAGGTTTCAATTATCTCATCAATGCTGGATAATCATCATTACAGAGCATCTTTATTCCAAACATTTAGAAAAACACCCGTTTTCTAATAAAATTGTATTTACTGACAGAAATTTTGCTGACAACAAGCACAGTTCTTATGTGAATTTTGAGTATTTTCAGTATCAGTACTTTAAAAGTCAGTCGTATAAGCTTTGAGAACTTAAGCAGAAGGTTAGTAAGCAGTGTAAAGCGATACATTATAGAGCTTTTACTGGACCAGCAAGGCAGATTTTGGAGAAGAGAGTATGGATTCCATGCCTTTAAGAAAAGTAAAAGAGAGCAATTGTTTTTTTCTGTGCGTTGCACATGAAGTGACATAGCTGGAGCCACTGCATTTGCAGGGAGTAAAGAACCACTTCAGAGAAAATGAACAGGTTGTCATATATATAGTGAAGAGGAATGAGAATTCATATCTCTTTAGGGACAAAAAATTCTAATAATAAATGACAGAGTGACTGAGCATCTCTGGAAATATCTGTCTATTTTACCTGCATGCTTATCCAACCAAGAACAAGAATCAGAAGCTATGAAGCTGCAGTTAAAAGGATGTTAACCACGACCACAAAGACTCTGCAGTACTTTTGGCTCATGTGCAGCAGCTTTTCAGGAACTCCTGGCTCCTAGAATCTTGCAAATGCCTGGGTCACACATTACATGAATCAAGCAAACCTGCCAAAACTAGGATGAGTTTGTTTAATCACACTGTACTTCATGGATCTTCCACTGTTCTAAGCAATATAAAGAAAGACAGGACTCCAGGCAACAAAATCCTCTACTTACATCCTGGTTGTAGTTAGTCCTAAACCATTTAGCTTGGCATAAGATCTGCATCCCAAGTAGGTGAAGAAAATGGAAAGAGGTAGAAAAATGATAGGAAAACCAGTCCTATAAAGGAAAGGACAACAGACATCTTGTTGAAAATAAATAACCAGACACTACATATACACCAAGTTATGGCTATGTGCTGCCATTGATCTGTTTGGGAGGAAATACAGAGAGACCAAACAAAATTTCAGTTAAGATAAAAATCCCATATGCAAATGAGCAGCAATCAATAGTTGCACTCAGTACTTCCACCAAGGATGAGGTAACAGTTTTGAATAATTTATCATTGGAACGAGTCAGTTTGAAATGAAACCCAGTACATTTCATTAAAAGGCAGAAGCAGATAATTGCTGAATTCTTCCTGATATAATTATTTTAAGTTCTACGATAACAAAATGAATACAGAATCCTTGATTTTAACTAATACTATTTTTATTAAGTGAGAAAACATTATAAATTGAGAACTTGTAAAGGGCCACATTCTGTACATCAAATAATTGAACACTACTCTATCTTTCATTATAGGTCCTGAGAAAGGAAATACTAAAATCAGTTCTTTATTTAATATGAAAATTCCGGTCAAATTAACATGTAAGGGGATTTTGACATTAAAAATGTGTTGTATAGAAGTGTTGGTTTATTACACATGGAGTGCTATAAGTAATACCAAACCTTCCTTCACTAAAGCCTTATGTAGAAAAATATTTTAGCATACATTTGTTGTAAGATAGCTGTAATTACTTTAGTGCCCTCAAGACATGAATGCGCATAGCTGTCACAAGTGATATTTGTTAATATTAATCACTTCAAAACTATAGTCAGCTTCTAATTTTTTTTTTGTTGGTTGTAGAGAAGTAGTAGAGCTGTAGAAGAAAAAAAAAATATTCTTCTACACAACTGAGAAGTTTATAAAATGTCTCATTCAGAAATCCACTGAAGGAAATAAGTGATAAGACAGCTGCCATTACCAGAGTACAACTGAAGGCATCTCTTGCAGACTCTCGCTGTACGATCACAGACTATTTTTTTGGCTTTCTAGTTAACTTTCTAGGTCCACTAATTATAAAGATCACAAATATTTGTTCTTTCTAATCAAGATGGATTTGAAATCATTTGTCCATTTGAAACCATTAAAAAGGAAAACTGAAGTTACTGTCCTCGGAGTCAATATACAGTGCAGAACAGTACTTCACCAATAATTTAAAACATGTATTTTATTTGGCACTGGACTGTGACTGGATAGGGGAATGTAAGGCTGAAATGGATTTTTTTTTGTTTCTATATACTGCAAAATTACACATTTAAACTTGATGCAATCTATTTCCTATTTCCATTCAGCATTTATGCATATTGAGTAAGAATATCTGACTAAAATGGAAGGTGTTGAATTTACCTTAACCTCAAATTCAAGAACAACTTTGACTATTTAGTGAAGAAGGAGAATTTTTTGTTTTCTTATATAAATGATTACAATGAGGTACAGAATTTCCTAGCCTGCTAACAATAAGGTTTGCTGGTTAAATCAATGCATATGCTTGCTAAAATGTATCTCTGAGTAACATCCCTTTCAAAATCATCACAATGTTCTTCCAATGTATTAACACAGATGACAAGTGTGCTCATAAAGGACTTAATGTTCTACACGGCAATATCTGTGTTAGGTCAAATACAGTAACATGCAGAAAAATTCTCTTCAGCAGTGCCACAAACTGTGAAAGGAAAATGTGATAGAAGATATTCAGTACCATCTCCACTGGATCAATTTCTAGGTCAGTTGTTTGTCCTTTAAAAATGTCAAAGCAAGACAAATGTTCACAGCCGTAGTCCTTTTAAATAATATGCTACATCTGAAACCTACAGTATGTCTTATTGTAGCTTCCAAGATTAGTTTGAGTTGAAGAATGAGTTTATCCAATGTGAGGAGAGAAATGTAAAATAAAGATACAGAGACCTCAGGTACTGTGGCTCTGACACATGTCATGTACTGCAGCAGAAAGATCACTGATGATCTCACATTTCCAGGGCAAGTGATTTAGAGAATGGGTCACTGCTACTTGCTTCTTTAAACTATGCCACTGCCATTTGTTCTGTGAGTAGAGTTTTTTTTTACCTATTAGCCATTTAAGGAAGTGATTCTGTTTGGGCTCACTTGTAAAATAGGTAATTTGAGCCTTATTATTTTTTTGGCAGGAAATTTCTTCCCTGGCACAGGAGCTAATTAGTTGAAGTCCTGAAACAATCTGGAAGAAAACATAAGTTTCTCATTGAGGCAAAAGAGCATTTTCTTTTGCCTATGCTAAGTGCTTCATGAAGTTATACAAGGTTAGGCTTCCATTAAAGAAGGAAGGTTCTGCTTTGAAAAACCTGGACACAAAGTTCTGAAAGAGGAATACAGTTTAAGTGAGGTAATTCAAGCCAGGTGCTGCACAGTGACTTTTCTAATCATGATATTAGCACATACCTAGTCCTGTAAGGATTAATGAGACCCTGGAGAATTAATACTTTCCATGTAGTATTAAACAACCTTACTCTCATAGATGCTTAACGTCCTATTGACCGAGCAAAAATGCTTAGCTTCTTTCAGCATTTCACATTATTCAACTGCCTTCATGCTGAGGGTTACAGTACATTTAATAAATGCATATATTCAAAGGCATATTTTTCAGCCTCACGATCTTTTTTTTATATATTCTTCAGTGGTGAGCAGCAGATTGTTTTGGCTTTTACTATGAGAGCATTAACACTTTGGGCAACAATTTTCCTGCAATTCTCTCTCTGTCCACGCAAAGCTGACCCACACAGTTCAACTGTTCCGTGAGGATCATCCCAACGCACAAGGTACCACAAAGTACATAGAAAACTTACTTTAACTCACTTTTATGAAATGATATTTCCATGTAGTCACAAAACCTCAGTATCTGATCTGAGGAAAGATTTTACAAAGAAAAAAAGTACATTGCATAGGAGGGTAGAGCAAGTGACAAACCAGACACCTTTCAATCTCTCAGAACAGTTTTGTACCCAGAGAAATGTGAATGGAACCAGCTGTTCTGGACAGCGAGAGGACAAAAATATGCACTACGTTACCTTACATTACTACTTCTGTTGACTAATCCATCAAGTGTTGATTTAAAACCTGAATTTGTCACAAAAATGGTGTATATTAATTTAGAGCAGTATCAGGCATCAAGTTGTGCTTTTGACAGACAGAGCTTACAACAACTTAGTCGATGCACAGTGTAACAGGCGAATCCTCAAAATGATATTCTGCATCCCAACCTTGAATGGCAGCAAGCAGAATAATGATTAAACAATGAAGCTATATTGTGATGTGAGGTTACTGTGCCATAGGACAATATAAACAACACAAGGATACTTGCCAATAAAATAACTTGTGTTTTGTTAAGAAAATAATTTACACGTTCAGTTAAAGTTAGGAAATAATATTAGCTTTGTATGTTAAAAAACAACAAACACAAATCCTGTCTTTCTTACTGAAGGGGGAAAAGCCACAAAACACAAACATTCTCATCAGTTTTAACAGTCACCATATAGTGAATGTGTTAAATTGCAGGCTTGAATAGTTTGTAAACAAAACAGAGCTAGAAACACTCTGTTGTCACTTTTGACTTCCAACAATAAACTGGGCATCAGCAATGCCAAAGTTGGCAGAAAAATAGATCCTAACGAGAACTGTGAAAAGGTCAAAACTGACCTATCTGTCTTAACACAGAATGAAAAGGATATTTGATGAATTCTGTTAACACCTACACGGGGAGTTTTTGTATCATTTATACACTGAAAGAAAAGAGTAAATAAAATTATATTAAAATAGTCAGTTTAAGAAGAGTTCTATGAATATCCTTTATTGTAGTTTTTCATCTGGATTTCGGTTTGCACCTGATTTTGAATGAGAAGTGCACTCTAATTCTCCAAATCCTAGCTGCTCAGAAACTGGCGTGAATAGTTCATTCAGAAACAGTCTGTGAATAATGCATCACTAATAACTATAAAAAGTAAATTAAAAAAAATAAAAGCAATAAGAGATGTATCCAAGATTCCCTCTTAAGAAAAGCTTCAAGCCTTGCTAAACTCTATGTAATATGATTTTGCCAGCTATTTTAGAAGTTATGTGAAGCATTTTGTATTTTCATACTTTCACTACATTATCCCTTTTCTTACATCCTACTTCAGTATAGTATTACTCACTAATGTGTTGAAATTAAAAAAAAAAAAAAGAAAAAGAAAAAAGTAATTGAGCAGGATTTTCAGTAGATATGCATCAGGTAGAGAAGAACCACATCTAGTTTCAGTTACCTCTGGACCTGAACACGAGATCATGTCTTTAGTGCCATTCAGCAAATCTGACTTTTTCACGATGGGATTCTAGTGAAGTGTTCTGGTGAAAGAGGGTGCAGTGGCAGCAGTGGCTACAGGCAGGGTCAGACAGTGGGCACAGAAAGACAGCAAAAGGACAGCTCTCACAGCCTCTTTCCCAGAAACTTCGGGGAATGCTTGTGACCAAAAACTCTCATCCAAAGGAGAGCATAAGAAACACACTGCTCTTACTCTGCTCTGGTGTCAGGAAGCATCTAGATCAGTGCCAACCCTCTCACTCCCTGCCAGATTATCCACAGAATTTTCTCCTCCTTCACCCCACAGTTTTGACTGCAGATGAAGTCAGAAACACTTCTTTTGTCTTTGGGATGGCAAGAAACAAACTTATCCATCACTTTCTGCCATTCAGACCTCTAGTATCATTACCAATATGCTGCCCTGTGAAAAAAAAATGCCCACTGTCAGGTAACTAACAGCAGCTTTTGTGTTTTGCATTTTAAGATTTTTTTGGAATATAGGACAGCTGTCATGAAAATTATTCTAGATCCTCTTCATAGCTACTTAGTAGACTGTAAAGCTGGGGGTTAAAGTATGGTTAGCTATGTTAAAAATGAACTAAATGAATTAAAGCTATCTTAATCCATCAATTAATTCATCTTTGCTATTATTATATCCTGTTTTTCACATATTTTGGCATCACTGTTAATTTCTTCCATTTAGAACTACTTTGCAGCTTATAGATGTACTTTGTATCACAGGAATACATTAATTAGCAAACACATTTATAAAAAGTTCAACATACCTTTTTTAATTTTTGACATTTGACCGTAATTGAAATATATATCTAGGGATAGCATATTGCCTAAGATCCCTATGCATGCAACATGTCACAGTAAAGAGTGCATAGTATTATCAGATCCCTTTCTTCAGCTCCTTTCTACTTCTCACGGCACCCTACCAACCAAAAATATTTTACAAGCAATATGGTATAAAAATATTATTGCTCAGCTACAAAATTTCAGTTTATTTGCAGTTTGCATTTATTCTAATATTTATTTAAGCACATTTAATTTTCCCAGATAACTCCCATTACTACTGTCTTTAATATTGGGTGAAGGTACTTAGGTTTCTACAGCTTAATGCCCCAAGATCATGAACTGTAATATTTATGGTTATTGAAATACATTACAGTGAAGTATGTATATATTTCTTTGAAAGCTGTACTTTGTTACATTCCAATAATTAGCATTAATTATTCTATATCAAATCTACAAGCCCTCTTACATAAAAACATACATCTACAGTGCTTATATCCATACAGTTTTCTTCAACGTTTTACAAAGGATTCTCCCAGTTCGAGAACATCCAGAGGAAAAAAATATTCTTCCAGATTAAGGTTTGTTAGAGTAATTTGGTTAGAGCCTCTGGATTAATCTATATTAAATTCTATTAGACCTTTTCCTAAGGGCAATGTTTTCATATAATGAAATCCTGTAAACACAAGGTCAGGCAGTGAACCATGGCTAAGCTGCATAAAATTAAATTCAGGAAGGACTACATGCAAGATTTTCCTGTTTGTTCATCTAATCCTTGGATAAGGATCGTGGTCAATGCTACAAAGGAAATACTTAGACTTGTCTCCTTACACACTTGTACAGCAAACAAACTGCAATCTCATGCAGTCAGCCATGAGAGATGCTTGCCCCCTTTGACAAAGTTCCCTTTCAGCCTTCACATCCAAGCTTCTTCAAGGAAACCACAGGGCGAGAGTGTGAAGGTCACTGTTGATATATCTCTTATCTTTCCTTGACAGTGGTGTAGAGAGCAGCGAAAGCTGAAAGATCCACCACTTCAGCCCTGGCCTCAAAAATATCAGAGCATACTAATTTCAAAAAGTACAATACTCCATGCATAAATACAAAGTGGTCACTTGGTATTTAAATATATTTTTGAAAACACCTAACATTAACTCTGATTTCTTCGGTGGTAGATCGTCATCACAAAATCAGTGTCTTTGTTTCAGCTACCTTCATTAGTCTTCAGTTTGGTCTTAGGCAGTACCTTTTACTCTGTCATAGTGAAATAACTGTCATGAGCCAGTTCATTTAGAGAACTAAATTATCCAAGTTTTACAGAATGAAAACATTTAATGTGCTAACATGGTAAAATATGGTATGAAAACCGGTGTTTTCACAATGATGTCAGTAATCCTATGGGGAAACAATCCTCTGGTTTTTAATCTCTCAGAGTAGGAGTAATGGCAGTCCTCAGAACTGCCTTTTGAACCATATACCTAATGCAGGAAAGCAGTGTGCTCTAGTTCTGCTACATGAGTAGCATTTCAAAAACGAATGGAACAATTTCTGTACTTAGAATTCTTCATTTTAAAAATGGCTTTCCTGGATGAATCGAGAAACTCAGCTATTTTTTTTTCATACATGCCATACTTGGCAGAAGTGAAAAGGGCACTGTGAACTGCATAACATACCTGAAGAACTCTCAAGGAGCAGAATCCGACTCTTCCCTGCATGTTCAATAGCTAATTAAAATAAGCATGACAATGAAATAGCCATGAGAATCTAAATGAAAAAAAAAATATTCTTTAGGACAGACTTTTCTCACATTTGCTTGTTTCTTTCAACAAGTATTCAAACCAATCCTGAGTGCTCTGATCTCTGTTACCATAAAAATAATCTCTATTTTATTTCTTAAATATTTCTCTATTCATAGCATTGTGTATAAAAGAAGGTCTTATATTCTGAACTGGGAAGAGTATTTTGTCTATATTAGGAAAACAACACTTGGAATGATAAAAGAATTACAAAGCTGTGCACAAAACTTGATTTTTGCTTTTCCTGACGTTTTTTTGGGGGGGTGAGGGGTGGAAAGAAGAAAAAAAAAAAGTGTTGTACAGTAAAGAACTTGACAAAATCCACTTAAACCTATTGAATAATTTATACTGTTTTGAAAGATAATATATCCAATATCACTGAACCTGCACTATAAAGTAGATGCAAACAAAAGCATTCGTGCATCAGAGTCTTTGCACCTTTAACTAACAGTTTTGAGCTTCGGTTTGGTCTTAGGCAGTGCCTTTTACTCTGTCATAGAGAAATAACTGTCATGGCTCAACGAGGAAAAAGTGGGTGGATGGGGAAAATGTATTTTGGGCATTAATATTTAAATATAGATGAGACATCTCAGAAATACCTAGCTAGAACTACAGTCATAATATTCTTACCTACTCGTCAGAGAGAAGGGAGTGAATGCATCAACCCATGGGTGCAGTGATGCTCTCAGCAGGAGGCGAGAGCTATGTCTGGTGGCCTCGAACCGGGAAGGCTATTCCTAATCAGTTCAAAATAGGAAACATGGCATGGGATAATCCAGTATTCCTTTTGCAATCTTTTTTGTTCAATTGTAGACATATTTGGTGTATTTTTGCATCTAGAGGGAGAAAGAAACTGAGATTCACGTGTCTGATCCAGGACCTTTGTTTCCTATTAACTAAACTTTTCTAAAAATGCCACATTAAAAGGCAAGTTTGTAGTAGAGCTTTCCTCCATTGACAAGTAAAGGAAGTATATGGACAAAATCATACGTGCTCTAGAAGACTGACATTTTGCAAGATACTCAAGTTATTCAAGAAATATGGTTGCAAACCATTTTGCAGATATATTTTTGATAAAGCTAGCATGCTTTAGACATCTCCCGTCTGGTAAAGTGGCTGAGGCTTAAGAGAAGCTTACTTTTCAGCAACAGATAAATAGTGTGAATATTTAGTCCATCCGGATGCATTGACTCCTTAGTAAAACAAAATTTGAATTTTTCTTTAAGGGAATGAATCTCCTGAAAAACTAACAGCCAAAGCTAGAATTTAATTTCTGGAACTGTGAGGGAGTTAACTTGCCTTTGCTCCCATGTCCACAGAGCCTGGAACACTCATAGCAGAATTGAAGGAATTGAGTTATGGGTAGTAAGTAGACCAATTCAACTTTGCAGGAAGCAGAACACAACCACAGGGATTTTATTCCTAAGAAACAGAATCGGTAGTGAAACAGTAGAAAAGTAGAAGTAATTACAAGGAATTGTCAAACAATTCTTTTACCAGTTAAGTTAGCTGATCAAACCTCATACCTTGCCCATACCTCTGCAGACTGATTAAACCTCATATGTTTTCGCAGGCTTGAGACAGCAAGAATTCGTCCAACACTGCCAACTACCTTATATAATCTTTCTTTTGTCATAGAGCAAATTGTAAGGTCAGTGCAAATAATTAAAATACAGTTTAAACTCATTAAAATATGTATTTTATGGAACGCCCACGCGAAGAGAAACTTTGCTTCCGTAGAAAAAGGACAATTCAGCTGCAGGCTGTTTTTATGTGTATAGTATGAGTTGGCAGTAGTCTTTGATCCATATCCTTTGGGCAAATTTGACATCTATTTCACCCTAGGCAGGCACAGATCTTTTGAAGGATATTTCTACATAATGAATGACTGACTGCTAGAAGTCATGTCATTGTCCTCCTCCGCCTCTTCAGATCCGATTTACAGGCCAGGTGAATCTCATGACATGTCTCCTAGTAAATCAAGCAGTGAAAAGAAATGCCTGAAATAGTCCACATCATGCTGACACCATAAAATTTAGATGATGAGTGATTTTGAGAAGCTAGGAGAAACTCGGCTTACCCTTACATTCATTTCAGAATAGGGCAGCAATTTTGAAGAAAATTCAATCTTTCAAATGGCACATTTAGATTCCGTGAGGAAAAAATCCTCCACAACTGCTTTAAATAAAATGTGGTTTTCCTTCTTAGTTCCCTTCTTAGTATTCACTTGTTCTATTTCCTTTCAGTCAAGCATTTCTCTGATGTCATAGCAGTTTATTTTAACTAAGAAATATTTAGTTCTATAGCAAATAATTAAATATTAGTCTTCTTATCACACATTCAAGATTACTTCCAAGAAGACTGTGTAACCTGTTTGCGTAGGGTGATGGACATTTTATAAGTTCCCAGATAACAAAAGTAAATCACGGACATAAAAACAGGGCCATTATCAGAACACCTCTGAGCTAATCATTCCTAATTGTTACCTCAGAAAACTACCCACTGTGGATGTCTCTTATACTGATTACAAGGTGCAGTTTTTAAACTATTTAGTCTTTCATTTCGTGCATCCCACAGAAGCAAAGAACCTCTACTTATGAGGAAGAGCTAATCAATTAAGAATAAGTAAAGGATAAAGTATTTCTGGAGGCAAACAATCCACAGCAAATAAAACCTGCCCTTTCCCCATGTGATTTGATTTGCTAAACATCTGAAAACACTTCCACTCACAAGTCTGCTACAGCAATTTGAATCCTTTTTATCTTTCAAAGAGCAGCTGTGCAAGGTTTTGTTTTGTGCAAAATCAGCATAAAACCAAGAAATAAGTTATCCACTAAGAAATATTTTTTTGCTTTTGATGAACAGTAGATGTTTTCACTAGTCATAAGGAGGTAGGAATACAGCCAGATATATATTTAAATACTTTGGCTCTGCGGTACTGTTAAGTAGAAAAAGGTAGTTAAATTTTTACTTTTCCTCTTGAGGTGCAAGAAATGTTGCTCATCGCCAGATAAATTTTACTGATCTTTGTTTTGCCAAAACTGAAATTTCATCATTTTTGCCAGACTGAAATAATATACTTGACTCTCAGTGATGATGTTTCATGCAGTTATTAATAATGAATATATGAATAATGTATATATTAATAGACTTTCAAAAAAAGTATTATGTACTTACCATAGAGCATATTAAAAGTGTCTTTATTGTTGTGAACATATATCCTTCTTATACTGAAGGCATTAGGCAGGCGTACGTGCAACACCTTCCTTAACACCTATCAGAATAATATTGAAGACACAACATAATCAAAGAATCCTCGAAAACAAAGGTAATAGCACAGACAAACTGGCAAATTATTTGATAGCAAAGGGAAATACCTTGCTCAACACTCATACCATACATCTTCAGTGAAAAAGGAAGGCTACAAATGTAGAAATAAATGGATTTTAGTAGATCTGAGAAGACAAGCCATTATCGTCTCTGTGGAATTCTAGTGAAAGAAAAATGTTTAATAAAATTCAATGGCAATATTAAAAATCCATTTTTAATGCATCCAAATATATTAACTGCATTTTTTTTTTCCTTCTACAATATGATAATTCATTGACTTGCAATAGGGATTCCCAGTTCTTCAGGAATAATCTGTACCTTAGAGAAAGACAAAATTTGCTCTGTTGCAATTCTTTAGACCAAGATATATTTTCTGCCCCAGACAATTTCTGTTTATAGTTTAAATCCTCATAAAAAGATAAACCTATGGCAAAACACCAAAAAACACTCTGAAGTGAAATCTAACGGTATCTATGCAGCTATTTGTGTGGTTTTTTAGTAAATACACCTGTATCTTTTCTCCCTCTGTCCTGACTATAGGTCTATCTGCCCACTCTGGAACAGCAGACTTGTGAATCCAGTGAAAAGACACCGAGTAATATCTGAAAGATGTGCTGAAAGTTAAATAAGGTAAATAAATTAAAAAGGAAAACAGGTTAAACAAACCCCTCTGTTTCCAACTCTGGGTAGCACTGTGGATTAATCTTGGCTAAAGGACAAAACCTACACAGCCAGTCTCTCACTTCTCCTCCCCTACAGGACAGGGGAAGAAAATAAGACGGAAAATCTCGTGGGTCAAGTTAAAAGACATGGAGATCACTTGCCAATCACTGTCACGCACAAAAAAGGCTTCACTTGAAGAAAATAGATTTAATATATTGCCAATGAAAATGGAATTGGATAGTGATAAAGATGAAAAGTAAAACACTTTCTTGTCACACCAACCCATCTTCCCAGGCTCAGCTTCACACATTTATTCCCAACAACCTCATCTCCCCGCCACAATAAGCACTTCAAGGGGATGAGGAATGGGGGCTATGGTCAGTCTACAACAGCTCCTCTCTGCTGCTCCTTCCTCCTCACCCTTTTCCCAAGTCTGGCATATTTTGCCCTTTCTTACATACAAGTTCCCAGAGGCAGCACCAGCCGGGCTGAGGGACTGAGCTGTGCCTTGCAGCTGGCCAGTTGAAGTTGACTGGTACCTGCTGCTCCTCACAGAGGCCACTATTAAAACCCTGCAACAGCTGTTACAGATAGATACACCTTGGTCTGGAAAAGTGCAATTTTTTAGGGCTTAGTTATTGTGGGGGTTTTTCCACCCAATTTAAACAATTGTTTTTTTCTGATGGCAGACAAGCACAGCCCCAAAATCAACAATACCCTTAAAACTCCTGCTCTTCTTGACTACAGTCTCAGCTAAATGCCAAGTTGGAAGCCAGGACCATAAGCTTATGCAATCACCATAATTTTGCTTATTATATAGGAAATTGGAATCTGTCATTCTCTTTGATACAGAAAATGCTTAATTAAGTATCCAATTGTCCATCAAACCTCTTATTGGCAGGATTAGTATTTTTGAGTTTAATTTCTAATTTGTAAACACTGGGCAGGGTGGGGTGTCCCTCCTTTTGGTAGTCTTGAAACATTTCCAAATCTCACAAGGTATTATCATTACGTAGCAGATGAACTTCTTTCCTTGTCTTTAGCTGAATTCCTGAAAATAACAGCCCAACAGAAGGCTGCAGTCTACAAATCAAAAAGCATGGAAATACACCAGAGTTAGTGTCTTGTTTTGCTTTGCATTTCACCAGATCACACATGTGTGAGGTTTTGCATTGTCATAATGTAAGTAGGGTGGGAAACATGAAAAAGGCCACAGGAAGAGAACTGTGATCAAAGCTCTGAGAATAACGTTCACAAGGACTTCACAAAATGACATGATTTCTTAACATCAACAGTCAGAAATATTACTGCCCTATTTGTGAAAAAAATATTCTAGGAATTTATCTGTCAGATAACTAACACTTTGGTGTCGGAGCAGTCTCTCCATTTAATGCTGGTTGTGACACTGATGGTCACGTCTAATAAACGGACGTAGAGTGAATTTATTTTTCCCCACTGGTACAACTGCAGAATATTCATTTGAAATTTGAAATGTATTCATCACAGCTGCCATGAAACCATTTATGCCTTAAAAAACAGCAAGATGTTCCAAATTGCTTGGAACCTGTTCAGGTCGTTGGCAAACAGACCTTGCTGCAGGTAGCAAACCCATTCTGCTGGATTCAAAGTCCGGGCCTCAACATTTTGTTGGGTTTGTATTTCATAATAAAATTATCATTCACTGAGATGCTGAGCAAGAGAAGTAAATAACCTTTCCCATGGCTGTGGATTACTCAGCACACCTAGAACATCCAAGAACCCTTGGATCCCATTCAAGGTCTTACCTCTGATGTTTGTTTATGCACAGGCATTTCTAAGGCACTCATCACTCTAGTGCCACAGTCCTTTGAGAACACAGTAGAACAAACTTTACAATATGCTCAAAAACTAAAAAAGGGTCATTACAATATTTTGCCTATATAACAGCAAGTCCAAGTGCTCAAAGAGTACTCAAAAGTACATAGAATGCTTTTCCTAGTCACCTGAGTGACTAATTGATGACTGATCTAAAGGAGAAAGGTGGAAACTGGGGTAAATTGGGTGAGGGGTGGAAATAAAATTTCAGTTTATTAAAGGAGTCTGTTTAAGAGTGCACACTCATATATACACACACAAGGCACTGAAGCACCTGGAGCTATAAATCCCATGCAGTTCACCTTTACAGGATGAGGACTTCTGTATCACTGGAATTCCCCATAGAAGTTTTCAGAGCAGCACCACAGTTAGCCACGGTGCAAACATGACCATGGCTGCTCCAAGAAAGGTGGGTGACAAGGCTGAAGAGGAAACAAAATTAATGCCAGGTCTTAATCAAGACCCTTTCAGTACGACATAGAGCAGTGGCTACCAAGCATGGTCTGAGAGGACGTGACATCATCTTGAAGTTTAAGGACTGCTTAGGCTTAGGAACTGCTTACACTATGACCCTCCACTGTGCAGAGGGTCATTAGGAGTCTGGAGCTGATTTTATTTTATCTTTGTTAAATATTTTTTTCATTATTCAATTCTTACTTTAGCTGTACCAACAAAATTCCAGTTCCTTTAAAGTCCAGAGGTGGAGTACCTTCAACATGAATTTATTCCTATCATCAAAATCTAGTATCTCCATCAGTGTGCCTCAACTGTGACACTTCTCAACTGGAAGGGTAGAGAAATCTATACATAGTGGCCTGAATTAAATATCTGGATGGCTGAAGATCTCAAAATGAAAGTAACACCTATGCTTAATATAAATTATTAGACACTTATATACAGTTCTTCCCCCCCCCCCAATTTAACTCTGACTAGTTTAAGTAATGCTTTTCAGCCAGTTTACTAGGATCACTTCATTTAGTGCTTCATTTTTCTAAATCTCTCCATATCTGAAGAAAGCTCCAGTTTCACTGAGAAATTGAGTTTGAAAGAATAGTGTATGACCTACACGTTCTTAATTATGGAAATTGAAGGACTTTTCCAAAGTCACTCAAAACATGAAAAACTTTAAACAGTTCAGCAGCTTTACTCTTTTACATTCTTATCACAAGCCTGCACTGCCATACATTATACACAGCCTTAATGATAGAACAGAAAGCAGTACCTTAGTCTTTTTACATAGGTAAAGCAGTTAACCAGATGGCCAAAGGGTATTGCTTGATTACAAGAGGTAAGAATCAAAAAAAGGAAATGCTTTTTTACGTATATTTGTTTTCAATACTCCTGTGCAAAGCAGAAAAATAATCCAAACACGAGATTCTTACGACAAATAGGAGAGCCTTTCAAAAAATTCTCCAGGTCAACAAACCTAAGCTATTTCATACTTGTTTGAGGATCAAGCTGAAGACTTGAAAGCCCTTCTGCACACTATTTTGTCATCATCCTTTCTACATCTGTCTCTCACCATATACTTATCTGTTTGGTTGGGGTTTTTTCATGTTGTCTTTTTTTTTGTAGGTTAAACAGAGCAGAAGTGAAGAAGTAGCCTGAGAGTTTCTTAGTTGCTAAGTTTGTAAACGGTTCAGGAGGTGACTGAATGTATACTCTGGTGCAAAGAAAGTGAAGGAAAAAAAATAAAATAAAAAAGTCACACACACTATGAATCTTCTAAAAAAAGTCCTCATACAACAGAGAAACCTGTTCTGTGTTTCTAATGGAAGTCAGCATATAGCAAACAATCTTCTGTCTCTATGAACTTATAGTCAATGCAACACCTGTTATTTGTCTGTAACTGTAAAGCAAATACAATGCTGACATTTCCACTTTCAATTGCAATTCCTCTCCTGCAATACATGGTGGCAGAAATAGAGAACAAGCCTTCACACTTTGTCTATGGATCCTTTACTGCCATAATAGCTCCTACCATGCTGACCTAGTAGCTTCCAAATCAACTCTTGAATCTTTTCTCTTTTCATCTCAGAAAAAAAATTATTCCAATTATGCTTTTTTTTCTAAGGAGGTAATTTTTTACTAAAAGTTTCTAGTTTAAGGACGTGCAAAGAATGCAAATGCATCATTTAAATGTAATTAATCTCTCTCTTTTTTTTTTTTTTTTTTAAATGAAGAACTGACCTTAAAGCAGAATTTCAGCTCAGTGAATAAATAGCTTTTGGAGGGAAAATAAAATATTCTGAAACAGGACAAAAGAGTTAAAACCACACAATGTCCTGTGGGAGTGGAAATCTTAAGTGAAATAACAAAGTCAGTAAGATTCCCAACATCAGGAGTCAGATGAGCCACAAGGAGAGCAGTACTGAGACAGAAGGATATTGGGGAGTTTTATAGCATGCCAAGTAAGCCATTGAGGAGTGTGGGGAGCAAGCTAGGCTTGTAGTAAACTCCGCAGTAAGGTACACTAATCAGCTGACATGCTTTTTTTTTTTTGTCAAAAGCTTAGACAAAGCTGCTCACTTTAGAAAAAATACCTTATTTTATAGTTGCAGCTCTACCTGAAGTTATGTGTATATTTTCAAGTCCCCAATATGTACAGATGAAAACTTAGTTTCCTAGAATATAAGCAAATACATTCCCCCCCCCCAATCTTTTTTTGACGTGTATAATAAAAATCCACTTTAGTCTTTAATAAAAAAAAAATACCTTGCCTCACAAAACTTCTTGATTTGTGGGAATTTCAATACTGAGTATTTTAATGCCTCTTTTGGTAACCTAATTAGATATTGTGAATTCTTCTAGAACTGTTCCCGGTACCTGGAGATGTCAGTGTAAATGTGGGAAATAAGGGTCAGGCTGTTAGGCCCTGACTGATCCACAAAGGGGAATATTTAGTTATGCAAATGAAATTAAAATTAAAGTAGACACATCAACCCAGACTATTTACAAAATTATTATATCTTCCCTGATGATTGTGAGCCAGAATAAACAAACTCATGAGTTTCTTGGCCTATTCACCCTTATTTTCTGTAACTTCACGAAGTAACAGCTGGACACTAGAACATCCTTGTGTCTTAAGTATTAGGACTAACAAGTTATGAGAGCTATGTCAGTGCTTAGATACAGCGAAATATGCAAGTATTTTGCTTGCTCAGTAATGGACCTTTGGAAAGGTACTAAATAAATAAAATTAAAGCAGAAAAACAGTTGATTTTATTCTTAAGGGAATGGATTTTATTACTACTTTTTCTCAAGATTCCCATGTGACAAAGATAAGAGTCATAATTTAATCTTTTAAACACAACATGGTCTTGAAACCATGTTATGATAAACATAAATACACAATGCTGTGGTGAGTCTCCGTGCGCCTTAACACCTTGCCAAACATTCCAACACGAGGCTAGATAAAAGCACCAAAGTCCCTTCATTTGCCAAGAACATCATATTGCAGATGAGTGGGCCTTTGTTGAGAGAACCTGGATTAATAGCCACAAAAGATTAGACTGAAATCTGTGTATAACTAAGAGTAGTGAGAATCCCAGGTGAGCTAATTCTTCACTAAGAAGATGCTTACACAGTGTTCCTAAACAGCAGGGACAGAGAGCAAAGCACACAGAAGTCCTCCAGGGGAAGCAAAATGGACATGCTATTTGACGATACTGTCAGATCATAAAGAGGCAAAGTACACAGATTGCTGAAAACTGGAGAGTGCACCTAAGCATCATTCCAGTCATCCCTTCTTGTGGAGGTCCCAGCAGATGACAAAGTCTTGCTATGCTACAGCTGATAGTTTCATAGTGAGAGTTATAAAACTGGTGTAATTGCAACAGGACCTGAAATATTGTAATTAGTCCAGAGCCAGTCTCATACATGAAATTTCATATAACTTTGAAATTAGGTTTTGCTAACAAGATGGGAAAAAAAAACAAGTCAAGTCCTTTCATGGCACCTATAGAGGCTTACAGGGTCCACAGAAGGAAGTAATACAAGTTATTTATATTGTTACAAAAATGAGATTCAAATTACTTCTAAGGATGCCTATCTTTTTTTTTTAATGCTTTATAGAAAAAATTATACAGTGAATTATAGCTAACTTTAGGGTTCTATAATACAGGTTACAGACACTGAGCTAGTCATTTTGTATTTTCTTTGTGGCCAAATGGCAAGACATAACTGCTTTCAAGATGCAATTAATTTAGCTTCTTTTAGATATCTGCTTCAGGATGCAAATAATTACCTTAGATGATACTGATTAGAACTCCACTGATTACAACAGACACTTGGAATGATTAGCTTACAGACAGATACCATCAGAGATTAAGACGTGTAAGAAATCTTACAAGAAGGCAAAGGGTTTTGAATCTAAATTAGAACGAATCAAATTAAAATTTTGTATGTGAAAGACAAAAATACAGATCTTACCCAGCTGGCTTCTCATGCATGTCCATGTGCTGCTTTCCCAGCAGGGTGCTCGGGTGGTAGGTGGGGTAACTGTGGCTGCTGATGGGCTGCCATGGGACAGGCTGGGAGCTGCAAGTCAGAGATGCAATTCCTTCCAGTGAATGTGACAACTGATCTCTGCCCTTTAAGAGCTTTGTGGACCACTGCACTGCTGGTTAAAAGAGAATGGCTGCTGCTGAGACACATTTAGAGATCCGAGCTAAACACCAAATTCCCACTCATGTGGTGATAGTTACCAGACCTCAGAAATTGGAGGGTTTGGTAGTAGTACAGCATACCTACGAATCAGATACATCTAAATTCTTTTTCAGATTTGTCCTGAAGTTCCAGTAATGTCATCCAGATATACATTTACAACAAGGATGTAAAAATCTTTAGTGGGAGAGATTTGCTCAGTAGGCAAGACTGCATAATCAAAATTTAAGATATGAAGGTCAGATCTGACTGTAAATAAAAATACCTTCACTTGGAACAGAGTTTGCTCTCAGTCTACAACATGAGGATATGATCACTTTGGTTTTACCACATGCTTTTGCCCTATTCATTTACCACCTGAAATGGGTTAGATATAATAATTACAAGTGAAAAACTTAAGCGATCCTTTAAAAGGACTTATCATCATCACATAGCATATGCAAAATTAATCTCCCAGCATTAATAGCATTAGATTTGTATTGGTACACTATTTGCTGACAATTGGCACCTAATAAATACCTAAGCAGAAATCAGGTTTATTTTTATGTGCTGAGGGATTTCACTTACCAGATAACCAGCCCTAATTTTAGTGGTCACTGTGAGTTTCTTGATCCTTTAAGCAGGTATTGTTATTTATTAATAATTTACTTTCCTATCTCTAAGCTGTAAAAAATCACATCACTTATGATGATAAGTGATGCAAAATTATTCCATCACTGTTATAAACTTACAGCATATGTCATGTTTGATACATTTTCTAGCATTAAGTGCATGATTTTTAGATGACTGGTTGCTGGGTAATCATCATTTCTCTGATATTTTTCACACAAGCAGAGAAGTTTCTAAAGTGGTTGCAGAAGGAAGAAATGAGGTTTGTTGGCAGAGGCAATATCTTTTATTAGACTAGTTGATATAATGGGGAACAATCAGGCAAGCTTTCTAGCACACAGTCATGTAATCAATTCTTTTTGAAAAACCTACATAAGCACAAAAGAAGAGTGGAATGTGAATTCACACTATTTCCATAGCTCATGTGTGGATTAACAGGAAGGTAATTTTGAAACAGATCTATTTTGAAAGATATATCTTGAATTTGCAGATTAAAGTGTCTATGAATACTAAAGAATTTTAAATTTTTATTTAAGAATAAGGCATTCCTTTCATTACTGTACTTCCAGTAACATCATGTGAGGTACCTGGATATTCAAATCCTAAAAATAATACCTTTTATGGCTATTTAATCTATCTTATATACTTGAAAGAAACTACAAGCTATATAGCTCTTTCATACACATCCAGAAATAAATTTAAGGATCATCACAACCAGATATTTAAGTAAAAGCAAATATGTACAACAGAGCCGCTTAATCATACTCTGTCTCACTTCCAAACTTTAAGTTGTTTAATTTAGTGGTTTGACTGTTCCATGAAGGTTAGCACACGCTCACTCACACACATATATCTATGTATACACACTAAAGATATTAAAAGTTCAAATATATGCCTTATACATGGGAAACACCACTGAAATATCATGTTTGATACATTTTCTAGCATTAAGTGCATGATTTACAGCTCTCTAAGACAATATAGCAATATATTAAAAGGCTGGATAGAATTTCTAAGAAAAAAACCAAAATGCACACACACACACACACACAAAAACAAACAAAAAACCCCACAAAAACAAATAACTCCAAACCAGTAATAAGCAAGCAAAAAAATACCAAACCAACAGCATATAACTACCAGTAAAAAGAATTAAAGAACAAAAAAATGTGCCAGTATTTTTCTCCCAGTAGTTCATGGTAGGCTTCCATACTCATGCAGGTATGAGCATTCACAGGGACTTAAATTCTGATTATTACTTCTAAGTATTAAGTTACAAATCACACAAAATATGGTTGCCTTTCATGAGCAGAAGTTCATGTGAAAAAAGAAGCATCAACTGCATAGTGCCCAGGAAGAAATGAAGTAAATTTTCAAGAGAGCAGTAATTCCATTTGGCTTTTTCTGTCCTTAAAGCTCAACACAGAATTTAGAATCTATGAAATTTGTCTGGATTTCAAGAAAAAAATAGAAATATGTAGAAAGAGGTTAGGCATTTCCCCTGTGCCAACTTTTGAAAATATTTTTATTTGTATCAGTGTTATTACATAGGGAAAAATATCACTTAGATGGAGACGTAGGTCTTGGGAAGAGGCATGCTGGAGACACAAAAGGAACTAGTGCTGACTCTGAACAATCCACTGCTTTAAAATGCCATTCTCAACTCACATTGTTGTCTATCCAATTTTTTAATTTATTTTTTTCAGTAGAAGGCATCCATACTTTCTGTAGCAGTGTGGGTTCAGTCTTGAAAAGGTACACTGAGTATTTTTTTTAACTGACTCTAGGATAATAGGAAAATGACAAATACTTTGCCTTTACAAAACAGAAGATACTCAAAGGAAGAAGAAATGAAATAAGGTTTCCAAACACTGTACCGATAAAGATAAAATTAATTCATCTTATCACAATTGTATAGGAATAACACATCCATTTAGTTACTTAGCAATTTTCTCATTGGAAATGTAACATTGGTAATTAATTGAGAAAACAGTGTGTTGCATTATCTGTGTCATTGCATCATGGCATAACAATTCAGTATTGTGGCTTTGACAAATGCTACAAGAAAAACTTCCATAATACCATTTTTTCAATGTAAACCTAAAAGAGCAATGTGAGAGGACAAGCAAAGGAGGAGGGTTTTTTATTCATTTAATCTCTTATATAATACATATTACTATATATCTTTCTGTGAAGGAATGATTTGGCATATGCAGGTACATGGGGTCAGTGGGAAAATCTGAATTTTTAATTCCTTTTTTCAATTCTTTAAAAAGAAAAAATAAAAGACTGTATTTTTAGGAGTCCTAGGCAGTCATCAGCAGTAGACAGAGAAACCTTGTGGCTACCGCCTGTATATCTGAGTTCAAACATACATCTTATTTATTATTTCAAAAAGGCTATGGGCTGGTTACCAAGAGAAAAGGGATAAGTTGATTCCCTTAAAGTTATTCTACTGTGCAGAAATGAATTCAATCTTCTGTGGGTGAAAGACAGAGCACAAA
>JANHFX010012082.1:32789-47179 GCA_027560015.1 Chloroceryle amazona | reverse complement strand
ATAAGTTGATTCCCTTAAAGTTATTCTACTGTGCAGAAATGAATTCAATCTTCTGTGGGTGAAAGACAGAGCACAAACAAAGCTGGTCATGGAATTTCTATAATGTAGTGGGAGTAAAAGCTGTCTTCAGGTCCCCCAAAAAAATGAAGATTTTGCATTTTACCCACTGAGTAAAGAGTGTTTACAGCAGACAATGATAAGGATTTTACCTAGATTTACATTATATTGAAATGTAAGCATAATGGAAAACATAGAATTGCTCTGGAGTTTTTACACAGAAATTGGAAAGGGGCTAATTCTGCTTCTTGGATTTGTCATCTACTGTCTTTTTCAGCTGCAAAAGCACATAATAGTTCATGGCAATTGTTTCATTTCTATCCCAGTTCTGAAAAGTTAGTAACTGGTAAAAGGTGTTGTCATAAAATTGAGTTACTTAGAAGGCCAGAGAGATGTGATAATTTAACTATGTGATGCAACTTTGACAACTTCTACTTACAGTTCTGAGCTTTTGTTGTAAAACTTTCATTTTTTCATGATACATCTTTGTGTTTACTGCATGCACTGAATATTATTTTCTAGGTGCAGTTTCTCACAAAGCAGCAGTAAGCATTTGCTAGAAGACATTTTCTTGCATCATACTGACAAAAAAAGAAACTGAGACCATCTCCATCATATACTGGAGAATGAAATCCCAGTGTTTGTGAATACACCCAATCCAAACACTGAGAGAAAAGTCCTGGCTAAAGCATTCCTTGAATCTCTGTCAAACTGCAAGACAAATCTGGAAAAGAACCAAAACCCCTTCTGTATCTTTCAAGTAGTTCCTACACTACTGAGGAAGAGTGCTTGATTGTCTAGTTGTGACGTGCAGTTAGGATATACAGAGAATCACAGAAGGTACAGAGAATCATATTTAGGTTGGAAAAGGCCTTTAAGATCATTGAGTCCAACTGTAAATCTAATACTGCCAAGTCCACTGCTAAGCCATGTCTCTGAGTGTCACATCTACATGTAATAGACCAAAACACAGAGTCAGATATGGAACTTTTCACAATGCTTCTGAGCCCTGCATTTAGAATAGGTGTCAAATAAACTCCAAGCGAACTCTGCTGATGATATCATTCCAGTTAGAAACAGTATGCTTTCATCGTGACATTCAGTAAAGAAAAGCATGTTTTTATTTATTTATTTAAATATATTTAGAAATTGTTTAGGTTAATTTAATTTGTTGTTATTTCTGTCTTGATATTCATACTTCAAAGGTCATATTTTCACAGCCATAATGGCACGTATATTTTTTAAATTAATATTGAACGAGAAACCTGTCTCCTCTCTTTTGAGATTATCAATTGCAGGTACGTTCTCCATTTTAAAATGCACAAAAGATGCAAAAGAAAACTTAGCCCTTTCAGGTTCAGTCAGCAGTACTGGCTGCAAAGATTTGGTTTTCATCACTTGAATTTCAGGCATGCAGCCCCAGTACAGTTGAGAAGGCGGGGTTTATTACCTGGCAGCTAACTGAGACAGATCTATCCTTGAACCTAATATCACTCTGCAATTTTCATCTCTCTCAACTTCATTGCCCTCTGATCCTGAAGTGGTCACTGTGCAAGAAGGTAGAAAACAGCACTCTATGGAATGCTTGATTCCACTGTATTGTCCTACTCTAGATCCCTGGAGGATCCCCAGAGTAGTGAGAGCTCTACTGCAAATGTCTAGAATCTATACAGTACTTAGTGTATAGCACCCTCTTCTTTAACATATTTTTTCTTTCTACACAGTTAGAGGAGCTATCTACTTAACTATGAAACAAAAGACTTTCCTGAATTGATATTTCCAGGTTCCACCTTAATATAACCTACAATTGCCTAGTAATGTTCTCTCAATATTAATTGTAGCCAGAACATAAATTGTATGCTCGCAACAGGAAAATCCATTGTATTGAAACACTGTACCTCAGTGATTCAGTTTTAAGCAACTCTGAAAATGATCATTGAAAATGTTCATCATTAGGTGTCAAAATTAACTTTAGTAGAATATGTAAGTGGCCTGGTTTTGAGAAAACAGAACTGTCAGCAATTTAGTCAAATCAGTTGTACAGATAACCTAAGTATGGACATATAATATGATATGATCTAATCTTCCAATTTAAAGACACTTTACGATAATATGTGTGGCCTTTGGCACTAAAAATACTGTCTGCTGTTGTTTATTATGCGCAGAAAAGAAAGAAAATCCGTTTCTAAAGTTTCAGTTGCTTATAGCTTAAAGATGTAAAGTGATTAAAAGATCTTCCATTTCAAATATCTTATGCCTATTCCCAGGGATTCCTTGTAAATGAAGCTAAAATCTTTCATGCTAAGTTTGAGAAATAATTTAAAAAACACATTTGAAGTCTTATCTGGTAGCTAGTTCACATCATTTTTTTTCCTAATATAGATTCCTTCCTATTTTTTCCTAATATAGATTCCTTCCTCCTTTTAACATAAATTCAATATTCTTATGAGCAGAGCCCTATTAAGGACTCCTTTCACTGCAGTTTAATTTTCAGTAACCCAAGAAATATTCACCAGTATTGTCACTGCAATCCACCAAATCCAGCTGCAAATGGATGAATCAACACCATTCAGAGAGAACCCCAGTGTCCTACCTTAAATAGAGTTTTATCAATTTATTCCTTATTTTATCATCTCTCATTTCTGAGTATAACATTCCATCTGTGTTTAATCAAAAAACTAAATTACCATCTTAATAGATTGAGATATTATATCTGAGAGTGTTCAAAGATAAAAGCAACGAACAGCTCTTCTAGTTTCATTTTAGATCCATGCAACTCATTTTGGATCATTAAAAAGTGAAGGAATCAATTACAACCAGTAGAATCAGTATGTGACAATTCCTGAAAATGCTACGAAACATCCAGGGTAGATAGGAAGATAAGTTTATAATTGACCATACACTATAAAGTATTAGTTGGAGCCTTGCAGATCTACTTTTGTAAATCATATACTTGGCAAAAATAAAATTATTTCCCATTTTCATTATAGATCGTTCATTACAAAAGAAACAATCTCAGATTAAGGTCGAAATACTGTTACCTCACTGAAACATTATGATTTTCTTTTTATATCTATCACTGGCAACCACAGACAATAGGCACAATCATTTCAGAGACATCTTACCATAAAAAATACCCTAAAACATTAATGTAATATTTGCATTTTTGCTGGAAATCAGAATATCGTCTCTCAAGACTTCTTACCTGCCTCCATCATAGTGCCAATCTGTTGCATGTCCAAATGAAGAAACAGAGAGGTTGATATGCAAGACATGAACAGGCCTGGAGAAATAGGAAAACAAAACCCAAGGATAAACCCAAAGATTTGTGACATAAGCACCTGCATGCATCTAAGAAAATATTTTACACTTTTTGGCCTGTCTGGTACCTCTTCTTAGTGTTAACAACAGCACTTTTGTTAGCACAGTCATTATTTTTCAACCTGGATTTTATGTTTATATGAAATGGTAGAAACTGGTCCTGGGTATAATCAAAAGGTGAACTCTTAGCTTGCCCATGATCTCAGTGAAAACTTGACATTTTCTCAGAGGTGAGACTGACACACAAGCTAAGAGGAAGTCCTCCCATTCCTATGCCTTTCTCACATGAAACATCCCTGTCATGACAGAAAATACAAAATACCTTCCCCACTTCCTTCTTCAGTTCTTCTCTTGCATATATGATTTCTGTCAGTGATGATGAGTGCTCATATCATGAAGAGAATCTGACCACAGGTAGTTCTTCTTATGGATTTTCAATCATTAAGCCACATTTTATCAACAATTTCTGTGCTTCTGCCTGTGATCCAATTCACTTTCAGGACATGTAGAGAGCCCTAGGTCCTCTACCCTATGCATTCCTGATCCATCAGCACTAGATAACAAATGCATTCATGTGAATGGCACTGATACCCGTTGGCATCTTTCCAAATAATTTTAGGTTCTCAAATTCTCATCACACTGACGGATCTTTGGATATTCAGCTTCTGCATGAGTGACTATTTTCAGTACTACATCAAGATGACTGACAGCCTTACTGCTTGTCATCGTGCAGTACAGTAGCTGACTGCCCCTGGATAAGGTGACCTGAGGCTTCCCAGTTTAACTAGGCTAGTGTCTGGTCCTCTTTGCTTTTTCAGGATTTTCCTACTGCCATGGGATAGGGTTTACTGGGATACAGAAATGTCCTTTTTTTTTTATTCCCTCAGTCAGAGTGTGTCACGTTGTTTTATTGACTTAGATCTTGTCATATCTGTACAAGCTTGTCTCCATACTTCTGTTGCACTCAACTCTGGGGATAATCACAGCTGCAAGTTTTTCCTGTAAACTCAAATTAGTTTATGTTATTATTTCCAGTTTACAACAGTGCAGTGAAATCAGAAAGAGACTTCACGATTGCACTGAAGTGCAGAATTTTAAAATAAAACCACATCAAGAGAGATATGGATAAGGAAAGGAAAATATTAAGCATAACAGCTTTATGTACAATATTTGCAGTGATCCCCTCTTCTGAAGCTGAACATCTGAACCTAAACATACTTCTATACATAGATTTCTGGAGCACATACATTGCTTGAGCAGCAAACAGCAATTTCAAGATGACAGGTTAACTGTCAAGACCACAGCTTGCCTATCACCTGCTCTGTCCTCCCAGCTCCCTTAATCTATCCAAACCTTAGGGCTGGACGATGAAATTCTACATTTAGCCTGGCAATACATCATCTTTTGTCCTTGATTTCTCTTTGAGACTAAGATTGAGTCACTGCATGTTTAAACTGCTATGGACCTCCCCCTGGAAAAGAAAAGCAGGTGGTAAAAATCCCATCACTGTTGTTCTTGCCTGTGTTCTATTTATTTGATTACATAGGAAATTTGAAAGGGCTTTTTTCTTTATTTTCCATTTCTCTTTTTTTTTCATTTGTAAATTTAAGCAAGTATTTTACATCTCCCTCTTTTCAAAATGACAAGGCTTTGACAGTAATTGCTAAGACTATATGATTCACCATATTTAACTATGTTCCCCCTGAGTATCCAAAATAAGATTTTGCATAAGCTATTTTCAAATTTGAGTGGTCAGTGAAGAGACAGTGCAATCAAGATTTTCTAGAACATGCAGCCTACACAGCCAGATTTTCTGATATCATTTCATTGTACAGAGTGCAGCTGAAGGATGCTGGCTAAATAAAGTACACTTCTGCAGCATTCCTTAGGCAGTACTATCTCAAAGTAGCCTGAAGACCTTAGAATGTATGTTAATCTGTATCAATCAGAACTAAAACCAGAAAAGTATTCAAATTTACCCTTTTTATCACCTTTCCTCGGCTACTTTGGCAAGAAGAATAGTGCATAGCATATTAAATTCTCCATTGTTTCTGTGCCATTCCAGCACAGGAACCATCTTTGTTGCAATATTTACACAGCTTTTCTAGCAAAGCCCTCGATGTGCTTTAATGTCATAGAAATGGGCTTGTGCTTCAATGCCATAGAAAATGATTTTACTTCCACTTAGTCCTGGGTGTGTCACACAAAAATAAAATGTTTGTAGGATACCAGTCTGCTAAAACTAGGGTAGAGATCCACATTGCCATAATAATTGTTGGGGAAAAAAAAATAAATAAATTTAAATACCTGCTTTGGTACAAGTGATTGCAGAACATTAATCCCATGAAAGACAAATCTGTTAGAGCTGGCAACTGTCCTTGCAAGTCGGAATGGCTATTTGTGACCTTGCTGCCAGTTGGCTACCTATATTACATAAAAATGCAACTGTCTGTAGGAAGCAGGATCCCTCAGCTTTCTACAGAAAAAGTATATCAAAATGCATTTTTTCTGAAGGATCCAGTGACAACTTGGAAAATACTTATTTGAACAAAACATATGTTGGGTTTAGAATCTGCCTACTTGTGGACATACATGGAAAACTGGAAGAAAAGGAAATTTGAGAGTGCTGATCAAGCTGGCCTGTCCATTCTGCATGTAAACATGACATGTGTTTCTGTACTTTATATACACAGATATATGTGGCAGGGGGTTACTTAGGTAAATCATTGTTTATTTGCCCTCTTTCCACTTCTAGAGTGTCATGTAATGGGGGCACAACATCTCTCGTAAGAAGAGGGAACTTAAAATTGTTTTGCTTTACATTAGCTACCAATGCTTCTGAGCTATCAGTGGGCTGTTCTATTCATGCTCTTTACATCCTGATGTTTGCTGGGTATAAAATATATACTGGGTATACATCTTACCATTAACATATAATTACCACAGCTGGTAATTCATTGGGTAGTAGGGTCTAGGATCATGAAATTATTATTTTCCAGCACTATTGTTGCATAAATAAGTAAAGAATGAGTGCTCATTCCTAATATATTTAATGTAATACTATGTAGAGCTGGCATTTAGTTGGGGACAGAATAGGCTGATTTAGTCTTTCTTTCAATAATACCTTTTCAAGTTATATTGTGTCTTTTCTTCAGGGCAAATTAAAATCAAGGAAAAAAAAATAAAGGTCACAGAACTAACCTGTAGAACTGTGGTCCTAAGATAAATATGCAGAGTTTGGAGATTGACCAGGCAGATGGTACCCGTGTGTTTTGTGTCATTTCTGGAGAAAAGGAGACAAAAACAATAAGTGTAATTGCCCACTTTTGACATAAGTATTTAACTTTGACAAGTTATTTTTTCCTCACAGATAATAAAGCCTGATGTAGTACTCAAATGAACAGAATAGCAAACATTATTCATATAAGATAACTAGTATTCATCGAGATGTAAAACTAATAGATTACATTTTAATGCTTTTTCATGATCCTAGCGTAATGCAAAGAGGTGACAGATGATAGGATGCAGTACTGTGCATTGTAATTTCCCTTTGTCAGAGAGGGTAAACAATTCTGGAGTCTGATAATTTGGGGGGGGGGGGTTGGATAATATGCGGGAGGTTTCTTCAACTTCTTTTTATTTGTTTGTTGGTTTTTGGTTTTGTTAGTGTTTTTTGTTTGTTTTGAGTTTCTTTGTCATTATTCTTTGTTTTGATTTTGGTGTTGTTTTTTTTTAAACAAAAATATCTCTGTCTTTTTTTTCCTATTATTTTCCCTTTAAAACAGGTAAAAATAAGCCAGCAGTAATTATTCCACCTACTTCAGATGGAAAGTTATAACTCACATAAAATTAATACAAAATAAAATACACACATGAAATCTGATTTCTTTTTCCAGCAAATAGCATGTCTGTGGGGGAACAGTCTCAAAAATATATACAAACTTTCTGCCAAAGAGGTTCTTGTATTTTTTTTAGAAACCTCACGCAGTTTCATTAACTCTTCTGTACCTCTTTGAACATTTGTCTGTCAGAAGGCATCCAGTACAATTTAGATGGTAGCCATAAAGCAGTAATGAGAATAGAATAGACAATATCTCAGTACCACACATACGTACTGTGGCTTATAGAGGACTCTGTCTTATTCATGGTGATATAAAATCCTCACCTCTAAAGGCCAAAAGAACACAAACTGTGTAACCTTAAAATTATAGCCTGTGAAAGATTATTGTCAATCCTGAATGACAAATCAGGATTACTCTGCCATGTGGGACCCTAGAACCTTAATTTACTGGGTTTTTTTATTCCCAACCATTTCTTTCCTTCTTAAAATTATAGTTCCTTCAGAAGAGTTGGAAAGAGACAAGTTATCACAAAGATGGATAATTGAGATTCATGCAGATGAAGCAAATATGTAAATTAAATGCAATGTACCAAATGGATGTCATCGTGAATATGTGCAGTCTGAAAGACAAAGAAAAAAGCATAGAAGCTTTCTCCTTCTATGCTGCTTTTGGAATACAGGTCCCTTGTGGCAGAATTACTGCACAATTTTGGTCCTCAATAAATATGTATGGGAAGCACTCCTTAGTTCCTGCAGTTTTGTAAGGAACAGCATTTGTTTTGTGTCACTGACATCCCTTTCACACTCTGTTATCTCTCACAGGCCTAATTCCAGTACTCTGTATGGATGATCAACTTTCAGCCTCTGCTCTAAAGACCAAATTAAAGCATCAAATTTCAATGGAGAAAGTAATTCTCCTAATGTGCCCATTAAAGTTTTTAAATGCATGTAAACATTAATGAATTACTTTATTAATAATCAATTTTATCATAACCTACTTGGGATAAAAGCTGAAGGAAGAATAGCAGTGACTATGCAAGAAAATGTTGAGATGCACACCACTGTGGCAGTAAGGGTAAGCCAGACTCCAAAGAAACTGAGTTTACCTGACATTTCAGAAACTATATCACTTCCTGCACATGGCAAAGCAGATATGCTGTGGATGTAGAGCAAGCTATTTTCACCAGCTGATTGCCTTCCCATATGCACAGTGGTCATTTCTTCCGAAGGGCTTTATAAGGTGAAGACAGAACTTGCTGCTTCCCAGATCCTAAACCAAAAGAACTAGTTAGTGGCAGTCAACGGAACTTCCAGAAGATGAGTTCAAAACGGATCAAGAGAAGTTCTTTACAGAGTAGGTGGTAGTCTGACTTGTATAACCTCCCTGAACAGCATCCCTTTCAAAGATATAAAATCAGAATAGACTCAGAATAGAATCAGTAGAGCACTTGGGCTGACTCTGTAGGACACCTCTCATATGATTACAACCTCTCTTTGCTGGTCTTGCTGATTTTTGTGGTGGTGAGACGTTGGGTAGGGATGGTAGAGAGCTGTACGTCAAAAATGGCACTCCAAATAGCCTGGGAGTCCTTAGGTACGTTCACTACATCAAGTGTCTGAATGGGTAAATCCCTGTTTGCCCCAAGGCTTTCTGAAAACAAGAGTTTTATCTATTTTTCTGTCATCTTTAGCAGAGTCAGACATCTTGCTGTCTCTGTCTAGATTTTATGCCTTTGATGGTTCACTGACAGGGCTGTTGACTGTACAATATTTTTACTGTTGACTGCCTCTATAGTTACATCCACAGCTTTCCCCTGACTAGTCTCTTTACTTAGATATTGTTAAGAGTTATGGCTTCAGGGAAATGATTAGCAGCTTACAGATGCTGGAAGTCTTCCTGTATCTGAGTAATTCTGACCAGATCTTGTCTTATTTGGTGCAAATAACACTCTACTTAAAAAGAATTCTTCCAGCATATTCACCTTGTATATCACATTCCCCAAAATACAGGATAAATAATTAAAATTGTCCCGGTTCTTAGGTAAGCAGTTCAGACTCTATTTCCCCATTTTTCTTCTCTCTTCTCTTTAGAAGAAACATGCTCAGTTCGAGCTTTTGTTTCCTTAAAGTTGAGATTCACCTGAATACTTTCCATTACACACTTTTTACATACAAAAAAGCAATCGTATGCTTGTGGCCACAATTATCTTGGTTACATTACAGCTCAAGTGTACTCTACAGTACACATAATCCAATTTCCTCTCTCAGACAAATATTTTCAAACAAATATCTGTTCTCTACTGTCAGTATGAAATCAGGTCTCCACCACAGTCTTGCAGAGCTGACACTGGAATAGACTGGCTGACTTGTACCCTTCCTGCAGACCAGCAATACCATTTGTCTCTTAGATCCACCTAGGGGATGAGTCAGTCCCAGAATGGGCACCAAGAATAGCTGTAGTACTTAGCAGTAGCTTGTAGAGGTCAACAGGCCACCTGATTTGCCTGTGCCTAAAAAGAGGGGACTGACCCTTTCTTTCATCCTTGAAAAGCCTTTTTCCCAGCTTGCACAACCCTTTTGCCACTGCTGCTGAAAACCAGCGTGGCTACACAGGCTGCAGTTCTATTGAGTCTCTCAGCCATGTTGCTCCTACATTTCTTCTGCCCGCAGCCTCTTCAGCACTTGAAAAAACTGCTGAGATTTTTTTTTTGATTATCTTTCACTCTCCCTTGGAAGCAAACTGGAATTTACGCCCTGTCCCATGTGGGGATAAGGCAGTAGGAACCCAAACAGGAAAAGATTTGGTTTTTATGAGGTGGAGAGAAAGCAAGAAAGGCAGACCAAAAGAGGAATAAAACAGGATGCAAACAGAAAAATCATTCCCAAATGCAGCTACTGTGCGGGAAGAAAGAGAAGGCATTGCATACAGTTTAGAGGGAGTGTACATAAACCATCTTGCATTATGAAAGATAGGAGTTAGGTACACTTAAGATTTACCCTCTTGTCTTTTCCCCCTGATAAATTTTCCATCTATCCCTTCCTATATTCAGCAGACTCAGTGCAGCATGTGCTGGAAAAAGGAGCTGCTATTTATCAAATTAATCTTGAACATGCTGAGTCTGTAGCCTGTTTGTGGGTATGTGAAAAAGTACACACAAGTGCCTCACACTTATCTTTCCCCGTTTATTACAATTTATTCTTAAAGGAGAAATTTCCCTGACAGTTTGCCACTCACTAGCAGTTCCAAATAACAGTATCTGAAATATTTTTCCCTCCTCTTAATGCAAGTATAATATTGGATTGTGAATGACACAGCTTCATGTTATCCAGCAATTTTAGATAAACATCAAATGGTTAATAACTGTTGCTACAGAATTTATGGGCAAATCCAATACTATTTTAACTTTCTCTAATTAACCTTGGTGTAACCCAGAATTAGCTTCTGATTTACTGTAGCTTCATGAATGCTTTGGGGTAGAATAAGGGACAAAGAGATCACTACGTTAATGTACGTTTTTAGTCTTTTGAGTTAAGTGAACATTACAGTTTTAATTCTCATGTTATTTACTTCACTTTTAAATTGACACATGTCCATTACGACCACAGTTGCCTTAATCCTCAGCAAATTTAACTTGAAAGAAAACCAGGCTTCAATGCTGAGTTAAACAATCCAACACTTGTACTGTAGAGACTTCCCATTTTCTCTCAGAGATAGGTGGGTTATTACCAATACCTGCCGATCTCTACTTTTAATCAGATATCATTTCTGTACAATTATCATTTCAGGCTCCTGTTGATTGCTTTTGCTAGGCATAATGAGTAGAAAGAAACACTATCTCATTGTGCAGAATATTGGATTGGTTGGCGTAATAGACTCAGGTCTATTTTTTGCATTGCTCTTTGAAAAGTTAATTTTCTCTTTCATCAAATAACTAGCAGACTACTAATAGCATATAAGGTTTTAGAGGGATTTGCATTAAAGAACACAGCTGAGTGCCTTATCTGCTTTTGGAACCGGAGTGACATATGGATGCTCTTTTACTATTGAATACCTAAGGAAAAGTTTAACGCTTGCTGCAAGCCCCCCTCATTTTTAAATTCCTGGAATGAGAATGTGGATTAGCTCTCCCTAAAGCACACCCGTAACACGGGGAGGAGGTGGTGGTAGCTTGCACAGGCTTTGCAAGCATAAAGTTGCAGGTTCAAAGCCTCATCAAAGAAGCAGAACCCTTCATTCCAGTTTGAAGTTCAGAGAAATCCTCTTAAGTCATATGCCATTGTATTGAGCCCGCTTTCACAGTGACTGATAAGTGGGCTCGGAGAAGAGCTGAAACCCTGTGACAGACAGGATGCTTTTCACTTGGTGGATGGTGCCTGGGCCTCTACTTGCCACTGAACATGGAGAGACAACAGTACAGAGACCCTGTAAGTTTTTCTGCAGTCAAATTAGCACAAGAACAACGGATAGGTACAAGCCTGCCATGTGCCTGGAAGGCACCGTAGTACCATTCATTACGTTCTCACAGAACACAACCTGGCATTCATATAATAATTTCCTCCCATTGGCACTTGGTAAGAAGTCCATATAAGATACTTTACCTGTGTGAAAATCTTTTGCTTATTTTCTCACAAAGTAACCCACTGGGAGCTGGCCTAAAAAGAGTTACCGGTCCTCTCCTAAACAGCACTCTTAAGTAGAGTTCACATATGTGCCTTCACAGAAAATTATCCCTTATACCCCAGATCTGAAGGCAATCTGAGTCAGGCTGGCATGCTAAGGAGCCGTAATTATTTCCTCTCTGAATACTGTCCTAAAATCAAGTCAGAGAACACTTCATAATATCAGGCTTAGTGTGATTCCGTCATCTCTAGTCTATGTACCGCTAAACCATAATCCTAACACTGACCTTAGGCTTTGCAATGGTTCACTGGAACCTGAGAAAAAGAAATACCATATTTTTCGTGGATTAATCTAATAAATGCTGTGTAAAAAATACTTGGAAGACTCTTGCAGTAATTGTTTATTTGAATTTAACTGAAATATACTTTATATTTTTACTAAACTCATTATTTTAAACCCTTATCTTACTAAATATAGCACTTGACACCATCCTCAACTCCTACCAATGGTGAGAGCTAAGAGCCCTTCAATGGCTCCCAGGGAAATGACATTCCTTATTTTATAGCAGTGTGATGTAATGGCAACTGTCCTAAAGCAACCCAAGGCTTTCTCCTCTAGGTATTTTCATTCAAGTTACATATATATTATTTACTGAGCCCTACCTATTATACAAAGGATAACATTTATCTGAGGCCAAATTCAATAAGTCAAAAAAGAATGATACAGTGTTTAGCTAACATAAGTAACCTGTAATATTAAAAGGATTAGAAGAAACTAATAACATGGATGGACCTGTCCACAACCACTGTTTCTTTCAATTGCTGCTACTCTTACATACACGTCAACACAATGAGCTGCTGAATGCCAAATGACAGAGTAACTACTCCAAGATTGGGCAGAATGCCTCCAGAAAGAAATGCCATGGACATTTGCTTGCTATAAAAACATACTTTGGGTAAGTATTTTTAATGTTACTCTGCTTTCACATCAAGCTAGCAAGCAATTCACACGCTAAGCAAAAAATTTCACATTAAACCAAGACTAAAAAATAGTATAAGGTAGGATGAAGGAACACTTCTGATTTAATCAGTGACTACATGAGCAGATTTTTTTTTTTTTCCACACTGAAGAGAGGAGCTCCACTTTCATACCACTCTCACCTTATAGGTTACTTCTCTAAACCTTTAAGCCTATTCCTGACCCCAGTTTAGGCTAAGATGCCTTCAATAGCATTTAAAAGATAGAGATTACGGTCACTGACTTCTGAGTTCTTACATGTCTCAGTTACAGCAGGAAAAGGGACACTGCCTGAAGCCAATGATGCTCAGCTGTGTTCCCTGTGCATTGCGAAGATTGTCTGAAAGAAGGCAAGCCAGGTACTCTATGTATTAAAATAATATCTACAAGTAAGTGTTTATTAAGTTATTTCAGCTGTAAGGCGCCTGACAACAGAAATTATAGAGTAATATTTTGTATTCAAAAGGCCAGCAAGCACAGGACTGACATTTACTGTCAAAAATAGCGCAAACAAAATGAACACAGCTAGAATCTTTCAAAGTGCCAGTGCTTGAAATGTACTGTCTAGCTTTGGAAAGAAAATAACAGAACTTTACAGTTCCCTTGGTATTTTCTGTCTTGCCTTCTTGAGTTTATTGACATATGAGCATTATGTTAATGTAACTCAAAGAACTTGTATTACTATTAATAATAGGAATTCAATGTAAATTAAAGTTAAATTAATTATAATTAATTAACTTTAGCACTTATGTACACAGTGATAACAGGGACATTGATTTCTGGTTCCTAGCTTTTAATTTGCCTCTTTAAAGTAACATGCTATTTATTTTTTTTTTCCTTTTTCTTTTTAATTAATTTTGTTCTCAGCTGTTACATGTTTGAAAACTAGAGTCACAGAAATTTGTAATATTTAAAATAATAATAAATGGGTCTCTTATGCTCATATAATATGATGTTTATATGTTTATATTTATTGCATTTCACATGCTTTTAGAATATTAAGTAATCTTGGGCTCATTCTTCTCTATTCTTTATTTCATAGAATATACACCTAATTAAAAGAACTGTAAAATATTTGAAAAAATAGATTGAAAATGCAAGGAAATAGAACTTTCATGAAAGAATTTTACAAAACTAATAATTTTCCATTACAGAAAGAATGTTTCTCTTTAATGAAGATCAGTTCCTTCTATCTACTACTTCTATACTGCTTGCTTAGAAATTTTCCTTATGAGATGAAGCATGGTAATGTGTAAGTAAAGACTTAGCAACAAACCAGAAGAAATTAAAAAGAAATAAATTCTTACTGACTTGGAAGACTTGTGTTCTGAGGATTCTTAGACTGTAGCCATGTATGATGAGTTCTTTTTGGCACTGAGAGACACCTTATTAGAAGGTACTATTGCTTCTTGATAGATGACAATAAATTTATGAAGGCAAGAACAATGTGCTGTGCATTCTGATATATGCAAATGGTTTTGCATACAGCAGTGCCTTCAAACTCAGTTGCAACTAACAGGCTGCAAAACAAAA
>JANHFX010012082.1:17273-32689 GCA_027560015.1 Chloroceryle amazona | reverse complement strand
TACTACTGATGCATTCCTTTTCTTCAGGGACTAAAGGACATTCAGATCTGTTAGACAATCTAAGGATGAAAAATAGAGATCCTGTGCCCTTTAAAATCCCTTTTTGGTAATATCTTATATTACTTTGACTGAGTAGGAAAAAGGGGTGTGTGTGTTTGCTTTTCAAGTGTTTTACCATCTGTAAAATCGCTTACCTGAACTTCAGAGTGAAATAACAAAAGGTAAACAGACACACAGAGGTGAAGTGACCAGACATTACCTTTGAGAATCAGAGGTTACTTCAAAGCTCATTCAGGCTGGTCTTTCACTTCTCAGCTGCAGGGCTGGATGCAAAACAGCATTAAAGGGAGAAAGAAGAGGACAGATGCAGACAGAAAAGGCTAGTGTCCATGGCAATCTTACAGGATGTAGATCACTGACGTCTATCAGTATGCTTTATATTTTTGACTTTGACTAGAGAGTCCAGTGAGATCTTGATGAATGCTTTGCTGAAACTATCATATATTAATAAAAAAAAGCCACCAACAAAAAAATCCTGAAAAAAAGTCTCTGATTTGACAGATTTGTACTTGTAAAGTTAATAATATATTTTTTAAACTTCTGTCCAATCTTTCTTAGATGTATGAACAAATGTATCAACTGTGGAAAGCTTGGGTAATGGCTACTAGAAAAACAGGGCAAAAACTGGTTTCAGGTTTTAAAACTGGGTACAACGGGCTCTAAATGTTATCACTATTTAGTTTCTCCCCAAGGTACCACATTCAGTTGATAGGCTACCATGTTACAATACCATAGCTCAAAATATCATCAAAAAACTTTTACAGAAAGTAATTATAACAATTATTATATAGTCGACACGATTTCTTTCTATTTACTGCTAGTGAAACATAATTGACACAATTTCCAGTACACTCAATTCATCCATCAGACTGGTATCATTCTCTGTACTCACTAGGAAGTCAAAATATGGTATGACAATAGAATAAGGAATAGAGAGATGGAGCTGATCTGTATCACTATTTTCACCATAAGCAATATATACATTGACTTTAACATCAGAAAGTTTGTATTTTTTTAAACTCATTCTTTGGTTTAAGCATACGTAGAATGTATATTTGCCACTTTGCTCTGTTAGTTTAACACGTGAAAGGATGATCTTGCTTTGAAACAATAAATTGATAAAAGTATACAATGTCGATAACACTCTAGGACATAGAGTGGTTTACTTTTTGTTGTTGTTTGGGGTTTCTTTTGTTTTGTTTGTGGGATTTTTTTAATTTTTTTTTCTCACTTGGAAGATTTGCTGTACCTATTATTTTTTTCTTAGTAATGCTCCTTGTGAAACCAAACACTCTTCATATTAATTATCCCAAAACACATTTTCAGTGCTTTTCTGTGATGTTAATAAAAGCTGAAACACTAGTTTTCAGAAATCCTGTGTCTGGAGCAGTCTATAAAGATGTCGATTCCAAGTGACAGTCAACACATCACAGGATAAAACCATATGTTTATAATAAAATACGGAGAGGAATTTATCACAACAGTCTTTCTAAGAAGTGCCTGCACTTGACTAAAAGCTATTGCCCATGTTTAACTAGATTCAGTCAAGTCAGATAGACTCAGATATTAAATCACAGTTTTAGTATCAACAAACCAGATAAAATATTATGCTAGAACAAGCTGTCATGCATATGTGGCTTTTAAATAACAGTGAAGATAACATTTTCAATATATAACTGCATTAATGATTATGCTTCTCTTAAAATAAAACCTAAAGAGAAGCCATGAAAAGACTGGAAAAACACATTCCAATACATTAGATAGGAAAAGTAAAATTATTACAGTCACAAATATCTTGACTTATTCTGTAAGAAAAAAAATTTTCTATCAGTAAATGGTATTTGTTGAGATTTTACTACTTTTACTTTTCTGAGCAAAACAATTAGAAGGATAATGGCTATAAACTTAGACTCTATGTTTTAATATACTTGTATATTGTACCTCTATTGCACTTATTCAAGGCTCCACATGGAATCTGATATACAGGTAGGGCAGCACAATAAGACCACAGATTCAAATTCAAGATCTTTTCCAGGCTGTTAAGAGAAATCCCGTTATATTATTATAGGTAACCCAAGCACCATTCCTCTGAGTTTAAAGAACACGTAGCACAGTTTATAAAAGAATATATCAGAATATATTCTTGTGAATAATGGCCCCAAGCCAGTCATGTCACCAAGCCATAACTGCTTTGTTAACAGCATCTTTCAAGAGCGATGTTTTAGTAAAGTATTAACTTGGCTATAATATTATTTCTGGATGCTTTCTAGCTTTTAGAAAAAGAGCACAGTAATAGCTCCACTATGTGATTTATATTTAACTAGTAATCAAATGAGTCAAGCACAACATTTTTTCTGCTTTAGTGATTGTTTCACATAGAGAATAAATAACCTATTTCTTTGGTTTGAACAAGAGAGGAATACAGTATGTCCAAAGTTTGACAAAGTGGTAAAGCTTAAAATCAATGTTCATGAGGGAGCTGAGTGGAAGTATTGAAAATGATACAACGATACGAACTTTGCCGTAATTTCTTTCTCAGTGTAGTGATACCTTCGACACCTACCAATATGATATATGCCTTAGACCTGGGTTTGGTTGCTGGGTTGTTTTTTTTTTTTCTTGTTGCTGTGTTTTTTTGGTTTGATTGTTGTTTTGTTTGGTTGCTGTTTCTTGGTTTTGGCTGGTTGGTTGCTGTTTTTTTTTTTTTAAATCTAGTTCAGCTGTTAACTCCAAGCACTGCTCTCTTCATTCATGCACAGATTTAAATATTTAGATTTTTAAAGCATCCAACTGCTATGTTTTTAAGGAAATTAAATTCACTCTTCACCAAAGACAACTCTGAAGTAAATAGTCAAGTGTATCATTATATCATTATACGTTCATTTAGAGTAAGGTTTTAATCCTATCAGAAGTAAAATTACCAAACAACAGAGTGAATTAAAATACAACCAGTAAGCTTTTGAAATTACAGGATATATAGCTCTTACTCATCCACTCCTGACTGTCATTTCCTAGTAAAAGCTGTACTGAGTGATATTTGTGCAGTCTGCATGAGACCATGAAATCAAAGCTTACTGCATCGTACATCAGGTGTGATGCTTTCACATAAACGTATTCCTTCCACTGAAGCACATCTTCATAGATCCTTCAACCATGGAGTAGCTTCCAGATGGAGTGGAGGTTTCCAAGATAAGGCAATAACTTTTCTGGTTAATAATAAAGTAATGGGTAGATGAAAGATCATTTTTTCCCCACGACTTCTACATATGATTCATTGCTCTTTTGCAAGTGAAGCTATCATTTTTATGACCCAAAATCAACAGTGATATTTCATAAAAGTGTGAAGCTCGTGACATTGACAATCTTTACTTTTCTGCCCTTGAATACTGTTATTTTTCCTGCTTTTGTGCTATATTATTTTGTGCTAAATTTGTATTACGAAAATATTTTTTGTCCATTTTACAACATATTATTTTTTTGATACATTTCTTGCCGAGAAGACAAAAATTTGGCAAATTTCCACAGGAAGATCCTAAGATACCTGATTTCTAAGAAAACAGGAAAAAGAGATTCCTTCATGCCATTTTTTTTCTCTGGATTTTCCTAACTTTTTCTGTATTGTTTTTCTCTCTATTACTCTTCAAGACAGACAAAAATGAGCAAATATTCGATTACAAGAAAGCAATAGATTTGAAACTTCTAAAGTAAAATTGCATTTGGCCGTCTAAATTTGAATTTAATGCTGGCAATCCCATAGGTCCTACCTAAGATGGGTGGTACTCTTAAGTCTATTGAATGCCTGCAGTTTTGTTTCTACATTCTGGCATGAGCCTATTTTTTCAGCATTGGCTCAGCTTCTATGTTGTGTTTTGTGTTGTGTTTTTCCCAGTAAAGATCAAGGAGCTAAGGATTTCTCTGTTGTATCTCCTGAGGTTTTGAGTAGTGATTCTCAGAACTGATAGAGTTAATTCTTCAAAAAAATATTTTTTTTTCATTGTTTTTCCAGTTTCAGACACTAAAAGGAAAAGTGGTTTGGACACCTTCAGAGCTATAAGTATGACATATAGGAGGATGCCAGGGACCCCACAGCTTCATCTTCATTTCTAAGAAGTGCTAAGTCCATTCAGCAAAGGGGAATCTTAACACAACAGAGCGTTTCTGAAGTTTCTGAAGATAAAGGCCAGCTGTGTCCACAAAAGAAAGGCTGCCAATTTTCTTGGTCATGCTCCGGGGTACATGGATCCATGTACTTAAAGGTCTTCAGTGAAGTACTTCACTGACTCAGTGATGTCTCCTGGCTGGCTCCTGCTGTGAACAGTCATGCCAGGAGCATGCATACAGTCATTTTCCTCAGCGGTTCTGGATCCCATCTGGAGGCAGGTACATTTCTTACTACTTGTATGCGACTCGGGTCCTTCACAGAGGGTGTCTTCCCCTTTAGGCCTGCTGGACAATGCCTATTATCAGTCTGAATTTGGATTTTCCTTTTGACTGATGTTGAAAGTTTACCATACTTACTTTGAAGTAGAAACGTGGGAATATTGACTTTTTTTTTTCCTGTTTTTGCTTTCCTAGCTTTAGACCATATTTTTCTTGAAAATTAATGCATCAATTACTGTATTTTTAGAAATAATTACAATATTTTACACACAGAATGATTTTAAACTTAATAGAAACTTCAAAAATACACAGATATAATGAAAATTCAGTTTGATTTTCATTAACATGTTTAACAGTAGTAATGGAGGTACATCTTTTAAGTGAAATGTTGGTTTAAGCCAGGCAATACCCTGTATTTTGCAATTATTAGAGCTAAGGACAAAACCTACTCTCAGATGCATCTGGCAGTTTTCATTTGAATGTGTTCACCTTCTCACAAGGCTGAGTAAGCACATGAAAAGATGCTACTGTGCACATGGTCTTTTAAAGTTATACAGGATCCAGAAATATCCGGTATCTGTCATAGTCAGGGAGTGCAAATGTGCTTTTATAAAGTTCTAGTAGATTCCTAAATAATGTTAATACGCCTCTGAATTGTTTTGACAAACTAATAATGAGACCTCTCTCAACACAGGGATGAACTGGGTCAGTAAATTGCGTGGGGTTCATGTGAACTAATATCTACAGGCAAGACAAATCATCTCACCTGTGGCCTGAACCAGCGACTTCAAAGCTGAATCATTGATCCAGTATTCCAATTAGCTCTCTTCTGTAGGTGGATAATCCTTTAACATCAGGACAATCTTGGACTGTCTCAGCTTGATGCCCCTTTTCATCACTGCCAACAGTTGCAATCAACCTACTGTTCCTGCAGCAAACAGTTCCAGAAGCCATTAGTGCTTTTACAGATCTCAACAGACAGTGTTGCTGAATATTTGCAAACAACTGTTACATGTGATTAGTGTCAAACCAGCCTACTAAACGAAAATATTCTGAAAAGCAAGATTTAAGGCATGAGAATCATAGTTCCATCGGAAAATACTTATTCCCTTTTAAAGGGAATACTAACCTTCCCAACATAACATTTTCATTTTTATTTTACTATGAACTGAAAGTAGCTTTGGAATAAGTAGTAATAAATGCCACATAGCTCTGCAATATTCCTGAGCACAGAGGTAAATATAAGTAGATCTATAAAATCAAAGAATGCCAGCAAAAACAAATGCTGCCAAGTTCACATTTTTACACTGATAAATGACTTCACATTTATCATAAAAGATATTATAAAGGAAAATAAACTCCACTATATGTAATTTAAGAACATTATCCCATTATCTTTATGTTCTCAATCTTTTTCATTTGCACCATACAGATCAAAGTTGACATTTTCAAAAAAACCTTTTCCATGATACTCATAATATCTCTCATGTACAGTGTAGGCCCTAAAAAGCTGACCTAAAAGAAAATTCCCTACTATGGTAGCTACATTGTGCTTAATATTAGCATATCACAAAATGAAAGGAAGACATCTGTAGGCATTCTAGTTTGAGGGCATCATTTAAGCTTGCTTCCAAAAGCTGTGCTTGAAGTCTGAACTTTCATCCCTAAAATGGTTTTAGAGTTGGTTATAAAATGCCAGGGTAGTAGGACTGCATCCTTAGTATTGAAGTACTAGCACTTAGGGGTAGATTACAGGTCATAATTAGGATTCCTTAAGCAAAGGAGGAATTGTCAGTCATAGCACACCTCATCAGATAATAGGTTTCCACTCACCTACAGTTATTATGAGCTGCTGTCTGCTCCTCAACCCTTTTTTCCCTGCTGAAGATTTCCTCTCCTGTTGCTTTGCAGGACTGGCATGTCTTTTTCCATCATCTCTCTGTCTCTGTCCTCTTGCTATCTGCTCATGGAAAGAGGTGAAATAATCCCATGCACTGTCTTTCCCTCTCCACACACTCTGAACCAGTCTGAGCCTGCAAATAAGATGATCTTCGATTGTTTGAGGAATGGTATTCCTGAGCTCAGTGACTGGTAATGCTAGTCTTCAGTATTTTCAATGTCTGCAAGCCACATTAGAAAATCTGACTGATTTTATGAATGCTTATATGCTACTATCAGTCATGATTTTTGCCTTAAATATTAAATATTTGTTAGCTGAATGTTACTTGCCTCCTCAGCTGCATAATACAATTTTTATTATTTACTATGATACCAACTTTTTAGTTGTGTCATAGAATTGTGCTTAAGAAAACTAAACATTGCAGTTATTAAGCTACGGGGTTTACATCATAATAATTCAGCAAAAAGGAACTGAATTCAACTAATAGTGTGGTTGTGCTGCAAGGGGAAAACAATCTGTAGCAAGACATCAAATTGGTTTCAGGAAAGAAAGCTGAAGAGCCCACGCCAAAGAATGCTGCTGCTGCATTGTGTTTGCATTTCTGTGATGGGATTTACATAACTCAACATGACATTATATTGGCTAAGACACAAATCTAGTCTTTAATCCAACAAGACGCACAGAGCTTGCTGTGTTGTGTCACCAAGATCCCCTCTGCCAGGCTTCTGTATCTTGCCCAGCCAAATACAATCTTTATGCATATTTATCCATTTAATACTTGCTGCATGTTACTTACTGCCTGCATGCCCACGAAGTTACAGTGTACAGATATAAAATGCTCTCCTTTCAGACAAGTTATTTGCCATTGATACACATGCCGAAATGGCAACTGCAATTCTGTTTACACAGTGAATGAAAATATGCCTTTCCTTTATTGGATCATCATTGCCCTTTTAATCTTTTTGCTTTCTGTCATTCCCCTCCTATTTACTGGGAACTTAATGAGTTTTTAGCAAGAACACTGTTAGAATCACAATCTGTCCCTTAAGCACACCACCAAAGATGTACTTTTGCAAAACGCTAATGAAGAACGCAATTGCAAATCTGCGCTGTAGAGAGAGTTCCAGTTCTGTAGGCTGTGTAATAATTTTGAAAGAAAATGCTTACCTGATACTTAGACTGCTCAAGTTTTGCCTAAAACTTCGCTTCACAATTACTGTTGCAGCCCTTCACTGAGTCTTTGCCAGAAACAAAACTGCAGTCTCCCTGAGGAAAGGTAGATGCACAAATTTGTTTCTAAGCTTATGAGTGCTATGAATAGCAATATCAATAATACCATTAGGCTGGTCAGTGTCAGCTTACAAACAACATAAGAGCAAAATAGTCTAGTGTTTTATGCTAAAACCATGTTTGCATTCAAATTTTGCCTTTTACAGACACAATTATCATTTAAAAATGACAGCATGATAAAGATGTTCCCTATCACTCATTCTGAGTACAAGAAATACTTATGAACTGTCCACAGAGAAGACAAGCAATCTTGACTTAAATGTATAAAGCCAGTCATTCTCATTTCTTCCACTGAAGGTTCTTTACAAATTTTCCCTCATTTTGTTCGATATCACCATCTCTCATCCCTCCACCCCATACACATATTTTTGTAAATGTTGTTGGTCATTTTGTAGTAAGACTATTCTTTAGATTATAAAAATTGACGTTCTTTCCATGCTATGTCCCTTCACTCATAAATTTGAATGTGTTTGATATTTTCAGTCCCACAAAATTACCTGAACTTCCTTTTGAATCCATCAAATCCTATCATGTCTATAGAGATGATCTTCAATCTCTGTTTCATATTTACAGTTTATGATCTTGCTGATTCTAAGACAGTTCCTTTGTTTTTCTTTCCTTAGAAAACCATCTTCAATTCGCAGGGCAAATTTCAGAGTCAGAAAATCCTTTCCCACTTCCTACATTCATACCTTTCTCTTTAAAGCAGATGCTCTTTCAGCTTTCATCTCCAATTCCCAGAGTTTAACTGAATTTATAGCTACAGAAAATACAGTACTTGAGACTTAGTCCACTTCCTTGCCTGAGAAATTCTCTCAAGACTCTCAGCTGGCAATGCTGTTTGGGCATCTAGATTGGAGTGATCTAGTGATCCTAAATTAGAATGGAAAATACAAAACTTCATTGTAAGAAACAGAACAGTAGCCCAAAATTACCAGTATAATCCATTCTTAAAACTAGCATGCTTGTATTTTTCAAAGTTCTCTGCACAGAGTTCCCTGTTCAGTCTATTTTGAGGTAGCAAGCTGGCTGTTGACTAGGCATAATTAGATTCAAGTGAAATAAGCTGCAAGAAATGCATCATTTTCCTGGGCATTCATGGGTTAGGTTCAGCTCAGTTGTGGAAAACCCTTAAAAGCTTCCCTCTGCTATTGGGAAAAGGTTGAGGTCAGTTGGAGCACTCCAGCTAACACTGCATGGATTTAAATTGCTCTGGGTAACAGGTTCATTCTCAGGAAAGGTTTGTCAGTTAAGGGTTCACTTCCCCATATGTTCTGTCAGACTCCAAGTCTGTTGAGCATGGTGCAGATTCCCATTCTCACACACTTTTCTCATATTTGGAACCCTTCTGACTGTTGCCTTTATACATATCCTTTATTTCTGTAGGAATGAAAATAAAGGCATATATTATATACTTTAGTTCTGTATTCAAATGCTTGTTAAAAGAGGCAAATTCAAATCATAGAGCGGTTGAAAACTTAGGAACATGCAAGAATCTCTATGTAGAAAAAACATAACACTGGAACTTTCTGAAAGGAAACAGCATTATGTTGCTTCGAACTGAATGAGATGCACTACAAAGCCACAATAAAGAAAATTAAAACCCCCAAACTCATAAGCTCTCACTAACATCTGTCACCACACAGTATCCCAGTAACTATACCTTCATTGTAGTTCAGTACGTCTTCACTCGAAACCACCATCTGTTCTGATCTATAAAACTGCATTTGTAGTGTTAGGGGAAAGGGTGTTTCTCAAGTCAGAAAATTAATATGTATATATGAGTTGTGATAATAAAAATGTATGTTTAAAGTACTGTATTAGTTTATAAACAAAATAATCCTATTAGCTGAAAAGATTCTAAAATGGCTTTGATCATTGCAGTAACTCCTGGTTCAGAAGTTTCTCTGCAATGTCAACTTGCTGACACTTCCATGAAGTGGAAGTCTAGACTTCTCTCAGACATTCACAAGTGCAAATATGCTTATATTTCAGCAGATCCAGTTTCCAAATATGTTAGAAAGTTCATTTATTTTTGACAAATCCATAGACAAAGTAACTTTCTTAAAAAATGGCATCCAAAGCATAACTTCAGTCTCTAGCAAGTTCTATGTAATACAACTACTTACCTGTACATTTCCCATGAAATGACTGATGAGAGCAACCAAAAGCTAATACAGAAGGAAATTAATCTGTCATCGGGACAGTTCTTGCTCTTTGCTGCCTGTGACTAACATCTTGGTCACATCACACTCAAAATTGAAGTTGGTTTGTCTTTTCAGATATGGCACAAAGAAGTATTTAATTAGTAAGAAACTGCAATAATATAGGGACTCTGCAAGAGTTTGTTTTTTGCTGTTCCAACCAAGGCAACTGTGCTACATCCCAAGTGCTGCTTTGATTGGTGGGCTTGGAAAAAAAATAATAATATTATTAGGGTTTATACAGTCATGCACTAAAAAGATAAGGAAGCAAAGGGGAACTATTAACATTCAGAATTAATTTGGAATTAGAGTTGTCATAAGGAGTGTGCTTTTAAAAATGAAAGCTCTGGTTGATGGAAATGTTCTTCTGTTTGGGAAAACAGTATTTCAGCCTCTGGACTGGTGAGAGTACACCCAGAAGAAAACAAAACAAAACAAAGCTTTCAACGGGGGAATGGCTGAAACAAACAGCATGGGAATTGTGCTCCCTAAGACTCAGTGCCTGCCACTATAACTGAACAATAATACTGGGGTTTTAGCTTAAATTTCGTATTCATTAGGAATGTTTGGGCCACAGCACATTCAAAACAATCAAATCTGGCAGAACTGAACAAACTGAGGTGCATCTCAGCACTTTACAGTAACATTCTCTGCACTATCAGTATCTTCATCGACTTCCAAACTACGTTTGTTGTGTCTGCAAGTGACCCTTTAAAGAGCATGAGCATGGGCATTGCCATGAAAACTTTCATTACAGGAGCTTTCTTAAGCAGAATTCTGAATCAAAACTAGAGAACAACTGGTCAACAATAAATAGCTTGATCATTAGAGTATTTACCACGCAAGAGAGGCTCACATTAAATTTTTGCAAGACAAGGAAAATCTCTCAGGCTTGACATAGTCTTACAGTCAACACCACACTATCAATGATTTTACTACTTGGGAATTTCCCACTTCTGTCATTTTCAGAGAAGATGGAAGTAGAATTACCTTTCAAGTAAGTATTGAATGGAATACATGTCTATACACATCTATACATATATAGATATATATGTATATTTGCACATAGATGCATATGCATATATTTATTAATGTAGTGAAAAGGAAATATTTCCACCAATCTTGTTATAAAAACTCCACAACTAAGCAGAATCATGAGAGAAATCATAGAGCTGATTATGAAAATCAGTATAAAAGGTTTGTAAAGTTAGTTTGAATTACAGATATTAGAATTTGGAAAGAATTTTATATTAATAGAAATAACATTTAACCAGAGAATGCCCAACAATAACTGAAGAAATCAAGATGCTTTGAATCTTTTCATCAGTGAGATCCAATACTGAGATAGCTTTTCTATGGTTAATAGTCACAACAAACCAAACTTGTGAGCAGCTGCTAGAGAAAATAGCTTATTGATGTTATGCTGGGAAAGTACACAAGTCTTGCAATCTGTGCAGCAACCAGACGCAATAAAAACTGTACATTTGATTTTAGATGAAATATTAGTTTAAAATGTTTACAATTGTAGTACAGCCTTTATTCTATATTTCTTTCATTACTATAACTTTGTAGAAACAACTTTTGAGCAGTGGGTAAGCTTCCAAACTAAGATGAACAATAGTGTAAGAGAGACAAGTTATAATGCATAATAGATGGAAGAACAGGTGCATCAGAAAGTTTTAGATTTTAGACAGATTGTAAAACAGATATTTGGATGTGATTGGGTTATAAAGTCTAAGCAGAGGCAATGCAGGGAAACAGAATTAAAGCAAACTGTTCTATATTTGATAAGTATTATTGTTCTGACTTGAAATATTAGATACTGTTTAGAAACATTTGTGTGGGAGGATGAACATGACTGAAAGAAAATATAGGGAAACTTCCCTCATTTACTAATTTTGCTCCGGCTTCTGTGCTTGTTAATATTACAAAAGTTCCATTAGCCTATATTATAAACAATTGCATCTCAAAATGCACTTATACCAAGACAACAAAGCTTCCTTAGACATAAGTTAAAGTACCTGAATGAAAAAGATGTTATCTCATTTATCCCAGCCAAAATCTAAGCTCTGGAGACAATCTTTTACGGTCTTCATCCTGTGGAAGTCACCTGTTTCTCTCTTACCTCTTCAAAACCCCTTAAAACATCCATCTAATTTCCAGTGGCTGTTGTTTGATTCTCAGCAGATTTACTGTCTTAGAGAGGTGACTCAGGAGGGTCATAGCAGTGCAGGAGTGGCCACTACAAAACCAAGATTGTCAGCAAAATGGGGCAGGAAGCTCAGACCCAGATATTTAGGTACAGCAGAATAATTTTCAAGGAAAATAAAACACATCCCAGTGCATCTAGACATCTTTGAAGTTCCCCTGTTTTTCTGTGCTTCCAAGAGAGTTTTTGTAAAGCCAAGATGGACTGTTACATCAGTTGAGAACTGACAGAAGACTCCTCATTTCCTGATTATTGTGCAAATATGTGAACTGGATTGCATTCCTTTTGACTGGTTGTGGTCCCTTGTACTGCTACAAGACTGATACCACAATCAGTTGCACAAAGGCTTTGTGCTAGGAAAAAGATGCAAAATCTAATTGGCTTAATCCTATGAAGGGATCGAAATTGCTAAACATCTTTCAACCTTATTGGCTTAATAAGAATAGAAGGTACTAAGAAAGTTACAGTAGCTGTTCAACATGTGAAGTGTCTCTAAAATTATCACGCCTAAAATAATGTGTTCAAGCAGGTAGGGATGCTGGAGAACTTTATTACCGGAATAAATACTAGTATCTGCTCAGTTTCCTTCTGCTCAAAATCCATGGTGTCTCTGCTAATGCACTCACATCCCTCACCTCACCAGCTTAATGAGTTTTGGTTACCCACCAGTGCTGTCACTTCTCTCTGCATTGCCTGCTTAAGTTCTTGTCAATATTGTGGGAAAAGATTGTCCTACATCTATAGGTTGTAGATGCTTACACATATAGCAGACCTTTATTTCTTGTTGGCATTTCAAGTCAAATTAATTTGAAGACTTTATAAAGCCTTAAATGCTCAGGTATCCTAAATCATAGTTAATTTTTTTTAAATCCCATCATTTCAAATCCACAGTATGTGGTTTCCCTGCTATGTACGAGTCTAATCACAGAGCTCTGTGATGTTACTATTGGGATATCCTTGCATCGAGTGACACATTTACTAATTAGAATAGTGGGGCAAATTTACTTGACTCATTCTTTAATCAAGAGAAATACTCCTGATAATGTGAGTTTTGTAGCAGCAAAGACTGGCTAGGGATTTGAAGATTTGGCCTGAAATAAATGCAAACAAAGGAAAACAACAGGGAGAAATATTTTTTTTCCTTCCTACCGGTGAGAATCTAATCTGACCTGCTATGCACAACCTTCTGCTCTATCCATATCCAAGATCTATAACCTGGATATTTATTGGACTGCACAGAAAAATACATTGTACCACAAGCATTTTTTTTAGCATGGTTGATTTTTAAGTATATTTCCATTCAGTTTATTCATGATTAAGATGACTAAATGCTTGAGCTTTAGACTACTTTAAATTATCCTCGTCTTCTATCACATGGACTTTTTTCAAAGAGATTTAAATTTTTTGACATTTTAAAAGTATGGCATTTTAGTTATGTACTAAGTATGTAAGGTCAACATTTAAGCACTAATGCCTGACAAAAGCATAAGTCAAATATTTCTTAGATGGTTTAAGTATAAGTAAAGGATAAAGTATAAGTTCTTTGAATTAAGTTGCAGCTTGAATTCATTTACAATGTTATGCAGGTTGCTGTAGAGAGCCTTCTAATATACTCCGTGTTAAATTTGAAGAAAAAAATGCTAGTATTTTCACTCTTAACAGACTGAAAATTGAGTTAACCTTTAAAAAGAAAATCTTAATTTAAAGAACTGTATTAATTTCATATATATTTGTACTGTAAAAACATAAAATCAAATTACCAAAATTTCTCATGGAAAATGGTGTATTATCATAAGTCATTGAAGAGGGAGGAACAAATGAAGTTTTACAGAGTATGTACATTTAAGCTGAAATATTGCAAGAATTATTAAGTATTGCTCACCGTTTTGAGTTACTAATTAAAAAGACTTTAAACAAGTTATCACAGAATAAGAAAACTTGCAGACTTCACCGATTTTAGTGAAATAAACAGTTCTGACCAACACTCCCAACCAATTGGAATGTAGTTATATCCAAATTCATAAAATTTTAGAGTTTTTTCCAGTACTCTTATAGCCTATGTCAAATAGTGGTCTCCCAGGCAATTCACAGATACTATGTTAGCCAAAGTGTTCCAGGGACCATGCTCAGTGGGCAGTTCGATTGCAACCACTCAGCTTTGGTGGCTAGGACACTTCACACAAGTCCCATAAATGAGAGATTGTCCACATCAGGTGGCCTCAGTTCCCAAGAGCTCTTCAAGACATATCTAGTGTACTAATATAAACAATCCTACACATTAAGCTAAAGGCATTCAGCTTTTAAATAGTTCTGTACATTCAAAATATCAAATGTTTTAAGTGGATCAAACTGGACACCTCAAAGTGATGCATTACCAGTTAGGGTATTTGTCCTGGAAACCTTTTCTAGACTGTGTGCCACATAGAGTGTTTAAATTTAGTTCTTGCTATTTCAGTGCAATCTAGCCTGGAATATTGACTCCTTCACTAATTATCTCCCTTTTATGTTAATTATAAAGGAAGCATTTATCACTTCTTCATTTAAAGAAAACCTCCTAATCGAAGAACAATGTCAATCTTTTGATTTTAAATATAATTCAATTAACTGTTATAGCAAAATGGAAGAAAAGATGCTCAAAATTTATGTTTTAGATTATTATTATTTTCTATTTAATTCCAATACAATACTGCTCTGGAATCACTACTTCAGTGGATTTTGAGTTGGACAAGTTACTACCTACAAAGTCAGTATCATGAATTTGGTTCAACTTTCTGCTAAAGACCAGATGTGAACAGATTTTGAATTTTATTAATATTTGCTTAGATCATGTAGGCAAACAAATTTCAGCCAGTAGTTCTTGATTAATTGTTCCCTTTCCTATTCAGTCTTTATTATTGCTGTGTGTGCTGGGAGATTGGATATCTAAATTAAAATATTTCTGAAGCAAAGCAAAAAACAGAGCTTCTATATTTTTTCATAGAAAAAGAAAAATTGAAAATTAATTAACATTGATAATTCATTTACATATTGATATTCTTTCTCCAATGTAAAATTGAGTATTGGTAATTCCACAGAAACATTTGCACAAAGAACTTGGAATACTATTATATACATTATACATTGTGTGACTGTCTGTCATTTGAGCAACTACTGTAAATATTTTCTTATCTATTCTTGTGGAATATGATTGTCAGGTTTATAAGACTCTGTAAATATATTTTTTATGTTTAGAATGTTAAAAAAAAAAATCCTTATTTGCCTTCAGAAATAGTGGATAACACCCCTCCCATGCTATTTAAAAAAACCCCTGACTCTCCAAATAGTTTCAGTTTGATATGGTAAAATGGTATCTGAAACTGTTACATCTGGCTGA
>JANHFX010012082.1:0-17173 GCA_027560015.1 Chloroceryle amazona | reverse complement strand
TTTTTTTCTGATTTTTTTCTCGTCTTAGATTCATTAAAACTCTACAACATGGGCTCTGCCACAGCTCATTTGTCCACAAAGCACCATAGCCTCTCTCTAATTGAAAATCACCATCTTTTTTCTCACGTTTAATGAACTCACTAAACAGTACCTATCCAAACAGAATTACATGTATGCTTTCAATTCACTGGTCTTGTAATCTTGTTTTTCTTAAAGGTAGTGTGTTTCCTGAACTTCATTTTTTTTTCTTCTAAACAAAAATTTCAAACTTCTTGCCTGACATTTACTTTTCCAGTTCAAATCTTCTGAGCTCTCTGTTGCTGAAATATAGTTCAGTTAGGTCTATATTTTTGCTATGTTATTGTACATTATCATATTAACTGTAGGTTAGATTTAATAAAAATAGGGAATACAATATCTTCAGGAGAGATACTGCTACTGGGGATTTTCTGCAAGTTGAGACGTCTCCCTGCAACCTTGAGTGAGACACAGATATTGCTGTCCTTGCTATTTGTAATCTAAACTTTAAAGCAGATGAAAACATTTTTACCTTGAGTATGACCCAGGCAGATGTTTCTATAAACTCCACATTTCATACAAAGTAAAAACCTAAGATTCCGCAATTTAATGTTCCTGCTTCCAAGCAGGCGACTAAGAACTGCAGTGCCCTAATTTTAGATGTCTTCATAACCTATTGATTTAGTCCTAGGTAGTTTTTTGTAGTTCCTCTAGGCCAAGAAATGTATTGCAACTCAGGATAACTGAAACATAGAAGAGGAGTTTAAAATAGGTGCAATGGTAATTACCATGAAACTTAGAAGTATTTCTGGACAGAACACATTAAAAGTGAAGCTTTTAAGAATGGCATCACTTTTTCTGACAAGCTTCTAAAATCATTGGACAGAGACCTCTGCTCCAGAAAAATCACAAGACTAAGAGCCCTCTACTTTCTGAATTCCTGTCTGAAAAAGCACTTTTCTAACTCTGATTGCCATGGCAACTCCTATTAGGTACTTTATTAGCTAAGTTGCAGCCAGGGAACAGATTACCCTATTTCATATAATCATGTCTCGGGTAAGTAAGGTTGAATAATCAATGTGGTGCAATTTTTAACCAATTTATTTAAAAGGTTTCACGGCATATTTTTGCCTGAAAAGTATAAATGAACTTTTCAGTAATATTAAGGGCACCAAAAGGTCACCACACTATTTTTCTTGTATTATCACATGCAAATTAGTGTTTTAAGTAACGGTCCTAAATAAATAGAAAAAGAAAAAAAATTATAAGGCTCTCCCCTTGACAAAATACTGTATTTTTTCATTGCCAAAGAAAACTGCATTCACAAAAACAATTAAAATTTTTACAAAATAGGGGGAGCTTAGCTAGGGTGCAAACTGAAGTTTCATCTGCTTTGACCATTTTCCCTTTGATCCTGTGATGTCTTTGAATTTGCTGCCTCAACTTACTTAATCACCAAGAATCTTGCATATTACAGCATTTTAGTTTTCACAATGAAACCAAAGGACTGAACAGCATAGTTACAAAGTAAGAACCAATAACAAAATTTAAAAGTACCATGTTTAGATGTCATTTATGGATACTCTTGCCCACTAAAAATCCCATTCCACCTTGAAGCTTGATTTCTGGGTGTCCCATCAATCTGTGGAAGAACTTTAGTGATGTATTTCTCAAAATACCAGAAGGAGAAATAAATACTTATACAGTACTTCAAATGTTTCTCATTTTTATCCTACCACTGCCACACAGACTTAAAAAACTTCCCAAGTAAGTGCTTGTGACACTATTTAGATTTAATTTTCTTATGCAGCAAATACCTAACAATGTACTTTTGTATTTTATTTTCAAGATAGAAAAGATATTTAAGGGCTTATTTTAGCTACTTCAAAAAGTAATATATCAATCTGGTTTCAGAGACTATCCTCTTTCCCAAGTCCATCTTGAATGTTAATCTACAAGTAATTTTAAGTACCAGAGAAAGATAATTAATGTATCAGCTGAATTCACATAGCACTCAAAATTCCTGCTTTGAATTGAAACTATGCTTAAAAAGACGTTAAATAAATGCAAAAAAGAAACTATCAAGAAGAATTGTGATTATTCAGATGAGCTTTATAGATGTGCTTAAATGATTTCCCTGAGAAGCATTGAAAAGCATTGTAAATATCATTCATACTATCTGTACAAACTCTGTAGGGAATAGAGGGGAAAATAGTGAGAGACCATGTAATGGAATGAGCAAAAGCTCACATAAACACACAGATGTACAAATATATGTTTAGGCTGATGAAAGTCAGAATCTCAGGTAAAAGTCACCTTTAAAAAATGATCCAGAATATCTGCAAATTGGAGACTAGGATGCAACAGTGTAGCTCTTCATGATGAAAGTATGAATAAGTGCAGGTACGTGAATCATCGTATCTTGTTCAGCAGTTTCATAAAGTAATTTTAGTTGCAGATTATAGAAGTACTTCTCATGCAATACTAAAAAAAACCTAAAAGCAAAATACCCAAACTTAAACCCTATCATGTATTTTTACATCCTGACAGAGATTCACTGTCTTCTGTATAAGGACTTCTAGCTCATATTTAATTTTAAAATTTTTTATTATGTATATGATGAGTAGATAAACAAACATGAAATTCGGAACAAAATATTACTCAGAAACAAAAGGATAAAAAAACCGTGATAGATCTTGGTAATAAAAGCTTGGAGTCAGAATATTTTTCAAACCTTAAAAAGAAAACGACAACAGGCTTTTTGTTTTCCTTTTCCATGCAAATACTGATCAATTAAAACTCTGATTGTATACTTGCAGTTTATTTGTTGGTTTAGGAGAATAAGATGGCTGCCCTCCAGGCATTCACTAATGGTATTATTCTTGACAAATTTCTCTTTCCTCAGGCTATTCAGAGGATATGAAGTACTCTGAAGGTTGATTTATGCCTGACATGAAGCTAAAGTCTAGAATACTTCTCTAGCAGACAAGAAAGATAATATTTTACTTACTTCATTAGTCTGCACAAAGGAAAGCTGAAGACAGAAATTTATACTAGTCATTGGAGCTCAGAGATCCTAATTACATTTAGTATTGAGATTCAAAGAAGGGATGAAATCATCAGTCTAGTGAAATTGTTTATTGTTGTTGTTTTTCTTCTAATAATAAGATGCCAGATGGAAATCCCTCTCTATATTAGCCACCTAATTTTAATTGAGTTAACAAAGATTTCTTATTGCTTCTATTAAGTGATACACTCATTTGCAGAAAATAAGTTATTCCTTCTCCAAATTATTTAACAACTTGTTCTTAACTTGGAAATTCTAAGAAGTTAAAAAGTCTCTTTAAAGCTCTTTTTTCTTAGTCACTCTGCTGCACCAGAGCAAGCATCTCCCCTCCTTAAACATCTGAGATTAACTATTTGCTGGACACACTGGCATAGCTCCCCTCAAAATACTGATACAGATATCAGAAGAAACTGCAGCCTTTTCCTTGAGAGCTTATTGAAAACTTAAGATTTACACTAGCAATATGAACAGAGGAAAAATTAACTCTTAACTAATTCTGTATTTTTAAGCTCATAATGTTTTCCTGCACAGTTTTATAAGGAGACCTGTGATGGCTAGGTTCTTTATATTTTTATTTCCACTTTGTTCTTTACACACTGTATTTTTATTTTAAAATGCAGCACTAAAAATGTGACCTGTTTAATTGTCATTGGCTGAGAACTTTGAACTACATACCATCTACTAGAAAGGTAAAACCCTTGCTGGCTGCCTTTGAGCAGCAACTGAACATGGGGAGTCTCCTTCTCTGGAGACATTCAAAACCCACCTGGATGCGTTCCTATGTGACCTGATCTAGGTGATCCTGCTCTGACAGGGGGGTTTGGACTTGATGATCTTTTGAAGTCCCTTCCCACCCCTAACATTCTGTGGTTCTGTGATGTGCAGATTTCTCAGCTACCTGCAGAAGGGGCAGGACATGAGACACAAACTAGGCAATAAGCCTTCATGCAGAGGGTGAGAGTAGGAAGTAAATCATTAGGAAACATAGTAGAAAAAAATTAAGCAGTCTGCATTTTTTACTTGTTTCATACTCCCTCCTGGCCTTTTTTTTAAAAAAAAAACAAAACAACAAACCAACAACAAACATCTGTCCCTCCAAAAGGGAGAGATTACTGTTACTATGCATCAACTCATAACTTATGCTTAAAGCACCTGGAGAATTTTCTTATCATTCAGCATGCTATTTAAGAAAGGAAGTTAGCCACAGTCCCAAGATGGTTAGGCAGGTGAATTAGCCCTTTTTAGAAGGGCAGCCCACCCCCATTTCAGATCTTTTTAGATGAAATCAAAATAGTAATTGGTACTTACCAGAAGAGATGAACACAGCTGGAACATGTGAGTTGGAATGACCTGGAGGCATATGGCAGTGGAGCACACAGGAAAGCTGTAACTAGGTACACCATACTCAAACTATGGTGAGCAGCTGCCAAGCCAAAAGCCCGTGTAGGGAGCTTATTAGAAAACAGGCTACAGATGCAAACCTGGGCAGCTTATAGCTGAAACTGGAAACAAAGGGACTCAAGCTGGAAATGACACTCCTGTAGCAAGTACAAACAATTATACAAAATGGTAGAAAAACAAACTTGTTTGAAATTCTGATGGCCCAGGTGGGTGCTGCAACATCTTCCAGAATTTAAAAAGGGTCTAGTAACAACCTATTTCTCAAAGTCTGTAAAGGTCATGTCTGCTGCATAAAGTTGAGTGTAGGGAGAACACCAAACCAAAAATATTGACAAAAGTAGCTCTATAAGCTTACTCAATCATGAATTTGTTAAGATATATACACCAAAAGTGAAGGAAGTCAGGCTTCCTGTAGTAATTCAACTTAATCCCAGAGTATTATTGCCTAAGGCTCATAATAAAGAAAATAGAATGCTTAGCAGTTTGTTGTCTCATTGCAGCAGGTGGTTTAAGAAGAGGTGATGAAGTGGTGGAAGCAGACAGACTTCTGAGGATTTAAATGGTTTTATACTAACTACCCCTTGAAAGCATAATTTACGGTGAAAGATATTCTAACAATATGTTGGGATAGAGGAAGAGGATGATAATTTTAGGACGAGCCATGACTGCATGAGTTAAAAAAAAGAGAATAAAAAGGCTGAGAAATGAGCTAAAGGAACATATATGTTTCTTAAATATGCAGCCTATATTTACTAAACAAAAAGATGTCCTTGCAGAGACAGGTACAGCCTGACACTGAAGAGAGCTAATCCTTCCTTACTGTAGGTGCTAGAATGGTAGGAAAGAAAAAGTAACAGATCTTTTTGTAACACAGTCCCACTGAGATTAGAATCAAAGGTGTTAAAGAGGAGCTTACAATACCCTCCAGACTGAAACCAGAAAACCAAAGGGAGAAAGCAGTATTGCAAACAATGACATCTACTTATGCACAGGTGCCTATACTGAGCAGAAGCACGGACATTAGAATTGCTCAGAGGACAAGTAAAGCAGAAACACAGCAGAAAACTGTTCTTGTCCTGAAATAGCCTACCTGATGGAATCTGGGTAAGGCAGGAGGCACGTTCAAACCAATTGCACAGTCACCTCTGAGCCCCTTTTAGATCGCAGCTGAGGTGAGGCTGCCAGAGCTTCACTCTGTTGCAGGAACATTCTTGATCCTTTCAGGAATACTGCAGTCCACACTTACACAGATTTCTGTACCACTGTGTCATTCACCATCTTTCAACTGACTGCTGTGGAAGAGAAAGGAGAAAGTTCCTTACACACTTGTTTTTTGGTATTGTTGTTATTTTCAAATAGCAACATCTTCCTCCCTTCCCAGGCTTTCGTACTTTGCATACACAGCAACCCTTCATAGCACATACAGGAAGATTTCCTTCCGACCTTCAACTATGTTCTTTTACTAAATACAGAATATAAAACATTTCTACAGGGAACTGTGAAATGGCTGCATCATCTATCCAATAATATAGTTTATGTTCTGATTTTACGAGGTATTTAATTAATTATTAAGGAATAAAAAGGATGTTATCACATCATCACAAATTTTCATAACAAAACAAGAAATTAACATATTTTTAGTGGCGCCACAATTATAAATTCAGTTGGCATATCAGAACTGCATTGTAGGTAGGGTTTTCAGACCCTGTTCTGGTGAATACTGTACACAGCTCATGACTTGGTTGTTTAAGATTGATAAAAGCCAAAAGTTCGAGTTATTTCAGATATACTGGATGAAGCTAAAATCTAAAAATGTATAATAAGCCCCATTCATTAAATATGCATTGATATTTTCATTAAAAGCATTTAACTTAGGCACTACACTTGTGGAAAACATATAAGATTAACAGAATTTAGAAGTGGTAAGCTGTTCATAGAGAGTTCTGTATTTGAAAGGAAATTTGGTTATTGTCTGTCTACACAAAAAAAGACACGGGATGGTTTTGGAGACATGCATTTTTCTGCTCGTGAAAAGACAGATTTGCAGACACACTGAAGTTGTTGACCCAGCTGGCTTCAAATTCTCCAGTGTTTTCAATGGATCTTGTCAAACAATAGGCCAGCCACACAGACTGATAAAACAGCTGTGGGACAGGATCAGGTAGTCAAGCAGCTCTGTATGTCATGACTTTCAGAACCAACCACTCATGGGAAATGACAGAAGAGTACTTCAACACTTGCCTTGAGATTTCTCATCTTTCATGATATACCTAATTTTTACTATTAAATGCCCCTGACTAAAACTTATGTGGCTCTCAATGGCCTTTAATATAAAAGGTAATAGTCTGCCTCAGTTTCAAATCTTGCTGAAGATGCAGAAAACATGCTTTCCACAAATTAGATGCTCCCAAGTATGCTGTAAATCCCTCTTCTGAAGGATTCTGAAGCAGATACTTGTGCACAGACACAGTATCTATAATGCCATCCTGTGGCTCCTGAACTAGTACATGCATTCATGAAAGCTAGCACTTTTTTTTTTTTTCCATTTTAATACAGAAATAATTGAAATATTGCTGTGTTATTTCTAAATGTCTAGAAGGATGATTGTGCTGCTCACCAATAAAGTCCAGATGTTCCTGTTCAGAAGGAAAGGACAACATATTCACAGCAAAGGAGCACCATCTAACGTTCTTCAAATCATTTCTCAGGTCAAATGTTTTCTTTATAGTAAATAAACACCACTTGCCTTTTCAGAAGGAACTTTTCTCCAGCACAACAAAAGAATATCTCAATACTGTGCATGAAATAAGACCTTTTGAACACTGCTCTTGTAATGGAGATTAAGAAAGAGCCTTTTCTAGAAGAAAAAGGAGGCAGCAGATTGACTCATAGGTCTATTCTTGTGGCTGTTACTGTTTATTACTTTAATGTTTTCATATGCAACACTATCACAACTGAAATATATGGTTAATCTCACATTAAAAAGATGAAGCAAGCACTGAGCTAATACCAGAATCACTTAGTCTCTCAGATCCCCGCATTGCTAGAGTAGAAATCTTAGAGGGCAATGCCATAAAGGAGGAAAAAAGCATAGAAAATACTATTAATATAGTCTTAAAAATAACATTTTGAATAAAAATAAAAGAAACATTATGAGACATGCATACCAAATGACTCATTCCTGTCTTGTAGAGGAATGACTAAAAATATAAAGTGCAGTGAAATTTGTTATCCAATAAGAATAAAAGCACCTTTTGTGACATAATTCATTTTCTTACAGATAAAAAAATAAAACATAAAGCTGGAGTGACTTAAATGAACACTCTCTCAAAGGTTAAGTAAATTGTAATGCCATAGAACTACTAGTGTTTGGAACATTTAAAGGTCAGTTCAATTTTTTTTTTTTTCATAAAGTTTAGGGTTCTTTTTTTATTTACAAAAATGGTATTTCCCTCGGCTGAGAAAGTTTTGAGAAGTCCATCTTAATATGGAAACACTGTTGGAAGATACAACGAGGATGGTACAGAGGCATTGACTCTTCCCTGAAGAATATCTAAAGTATTTTTAGGTCACTAGCACACACATCAGTTTCAACACCACTGCAGGAACTTGTACAGTGTATGGTTTGTAATCCATTTTTACATCCCTTGTATTAAACTCTTTGGTAGAGATAGGTCTTCAAATTGCTTTATCCTGGCTACTATGATAGCTATTACTGGCTTAAAAGCTCTCAAGAAAATGAAAAAAACCCAAAGTATCTGCTCAATGTTTTAAGTATTATCATATTAACAGTTAATTAAATGTTTGAAAATACTGAATTTTGAAGCTTCCTTGATAACAGGTAGTGTCTTACTGGTTTTGTGTTGCTACTTTATGACCCAATAATTATAGTAGCAGAAGGAAAACATGGTAACACGTATTCAGTGTATTGGCATGCATTATGACTTACACATAAAAAGGTTCATATTTTTTTACAACAGCATCCTACTGCAAATATAAATGAATACTGTTATTATGTTGCACAAATAATATAACTACAAGAAAGATTTTGGAACACATAACTGTAAAGATCGTCCTGATGATAAAATGTGAGTATGCATAAACAAGCTAAAGTTTCCACAGATAGAGAGATGTGTTCAAATAATGGTCACTAGAATAAGTTACTTAGTTCTGATGCCACAAGTGATACACTTTATTTTACTCCCCTTCCTCCCCCTCAAAATAGTGAAGATTGACCAGAAAGAGAAATCTAAGATCATCAGAATATTTTAAGATCATCACAATATTTTAGGAACACTGAAAGATTTTTATGTATAGAAGGGCAACCTTCTATGTCCCTGTTGGTAAACTCATGGACATAAAAAAGCATCTTCCTTTTTCCTCACTTGAGGTTTCATAGATATATTTTCATGTTATTTTCATGTTTAATACCCTGTTGAATCAAACAGGAAAGAACATATATACCAAACTGGAGCTTTTAAACTGTTATAAATCAGACATCTAAGCAATACACAAGAGAGTGTTCACCAACATCCACAATTATCATCACAAAAATGAAGGAATTTCCTGGCAGTGTTTATAATACAAGTATCTATAAACAAAGCAACATGTAAAGTCAAACTAAAATAGAGGTATCACTACTGAATGAGAGGGCCCAAATTTGCCTTAAATTTATAGGATTATCCTGTAAGACACATATTTCTTTTTAGAAATGTCTTCTTTCTTGTTTTTCCCTTTCCTTTTAAATGGCCAAAACATCTGGGGGAAAACAAACAAGGGAAGGGGGGAAAAACAACGAAAAACATCAGTAAGAATCCTTGAGTCTGGCCAAAATCACAAAATTATCTCATTTGAAATTAGTCACATAGGAGTGAAATTAAGAGTCACAGTTTCATAAAAGAAATATTACAAATATAACATCAACCACATCTGTGCTTAAAATTAGTATAATCAACACAGAAGTAGTGCTCAACTCAAAGCTGTGGATTAATTAACCTGCCAATATCCAGCCTTATCCCTCCTATGCTGTTGCTTAACACAATTCTAGATGTCTCTCTTGCTTTCTCAGAATCAGAATAAAATTATAGTAATTCTGAGGGCAGTGGGGAGATAAACTTGCACAACTACTGTAATCTTGTCTGTCCTTTGCCTACCCACTCAGTAGGCTCAGGCTTCTGATGCACCCTTGAGTAATTTCGGTCCCTCTCTAATTTTATTGAGCTGAAGCATTTGCAGAATTTGACCCTTTGTGAGTCATTTCCATCTACTTCATAAATCCTTACGCATTGAAAAGACATCCCTCAGCTTCTTTGCATGTTAATATTAAGCCTTGAGCTAAATGGAAATGCGCTCTTCCTAGCACTGTCACAGTTCCATATCTTTAATTTTAAGCAGGTAGACTTTCTCTTCTGAACTACCATATTGGCTGCTGGGTCTTTTCATATATTGTTTTTTCTCACACAGCTTCTCTATTACTGTTGCTATTCCAAATCTTCTATTGCCAGTTACAGTGTGAAAATATCTCTGAGAACAAACTCATGGGTTGAGCCAAATTCAAGCAGGCATTTCAGTAATACATTCAAATTTGTTTAATACCTTCAGCCCTCTGTCTAATCCTTAAGTTTAATTAAAGTCATTGCTTTCCACTTACAACCATATACTTAAACTTTTGTTCTTCTGGAATAAGAATAATAAGGCTGAATCCAAGTCTGCAAGTCTTCAGAGGATTTGGATATAATACAAATATTCAACTTGATAGGTGTTAATACAAACATTTACATTTAGAATGCAGGGAGTTGGTAAAGTTAGATGTATTTCTGTATAAATATAAGCAAAAAACAGACCTACTACAAACTTGCATCATTTATACCTTTATGATGAAATTTAATAGAGGAGGGAGAGAGTGAAAACTGAGGAAGTAGCAGAGAACACCAAATCACAAGTTTCTTTTTTATTAGATTTCTCAGTTGATCCTTTCACTTTCAGCTTCCATTAAAAGTACTTATCACTGATCAATTTGCAGGCTTCTTCCTTTAAATTTCACACTAGTCTATTTTTCATGTACACTTACCACAGTCATTCAAGAGTCTGCTATGGTTCCAGTTCCTGTTTTCAGTAGCTTTGACTCAAAATCAGATCTTTTATGTTATTCTAAAAACTAAGATGCAAATAGCAAAAGTGAAACAAAAACTTCCTCCACGGGGTTCCGTGAAGGAAACCCTACAAATGTATTCACTTATTGAAACACATGATAAAAAAATAGGTATTTACACACCAAGTTCTGGAGCTTAGAAAATAAAAAAATACTAAAGAGAAAGAGAATCAGCAGAGCTCTAGGACTGATATCCTGTTAACATGTCCAGGACAGAAGAGCACTCAGCAAATATATCACGCAAGGAAGGTCCTTAGTTACACTTCTGATGTGTACGGCTCTTCCATGTCAGTCTTCCAACTGCTCACATTTTTCTTTCTCAGTAATGTTGCCAGAGATTAAGGCATTCACTTAGAAGTGGAGCCAAGAAGCTTACAGCTCAGGTCTTTATGGTCCATGAGCAAGCCTGCAAGAAGCAAAGCTCTAAGATCCACATCATCACTGTGACTCATGCCAGCTGTCAAGTGTCTTTTCTACTTGTTTTGGAACTCCAGCTTAAGCTAACCTGTTTCACTTGGAATTTGAACAAATTGGAGGTACTTACATAGTGAAGTGTTGGCCTGGGCTGAGAAGTGACAATTAAGAGCAATGCCTCCAAGCCAAATCTGACATTTACCACCTCTCACCTAAGATCAATGTATCCTGTTCGAGCACTTCTTAGTACTACTCCGCTGAGAGTCAAAGAGGTTGACAAGGGAACAGGGGAAAAAAACTTCACACAGGCAGGTGCCAGATTCATTTGGGACTTAGCACTCTCAGCTGAGACTCATGACTGGCAGTGTGAAGAGTTTCTTCTCTCTCAAAGGTGTTTCTCTCTGTATTAGAATATAACAGCCTCTGTTGAAAGTGAGTCGATTACTTGCTACTGATGCTGTTCCTTGCCTGGACTTTAAGCAAAAAAGCTGCATACAACTAGAATCGGAAGTGGGACTCATATTCAGCATCCCAAATAACTAAAGGACTGTTTCTGGAAAGGATACCCCTGGTCTAAATGGAAACAGTGGGACTTGAAGCTTAGGAAGCTAGTCATGGAACTGCAATAGCCCCTAGTTAGTAGCTATTCAGTGTTTCAAAACCTCATTGTTGCCCAGCCTGAAGATGACATGAAAGGACTTGGTTCTCCAGACAGATCTGAAGAACAGATACTGGCCAGTGCAGCAGGCTCCAGAACAAGCTCAACACACAAATTGGACAAGGTTCCCCACAGAATGAAAGTGCAGCTGCTCTGTTTTGCAATAAAGCCTGCAGTGTTTTCTGCCACTGGCCAATTTTTGTACAGGATCTTATGGTCTAATGATTCTTTCAGTTTTTCCTCTCACCTTTGAGCCATGAGCTTTACTTCACAGGCTTATAGGCATTTTGCACCTTAGGTCTCCAAAGAAGTACAGAGGCATTCCTCACCCTCTTACTCAAATTGTGCCAAAATGGAACAAAGTATAAAAACACTATAGGGCTGGAAAGATGGGGAATGTGATGACAGGTATGACTCTTTAATAGGGTGATTAGAGCACTCACCTGGAGCTGGAGAATTCTCAGTTACAGTTCCTTCTTCCAGGATTATTTATCCACTTGTATTTACCCAGCATATGGAATGAGAAAAGCTTAAATAGATTGAGGCACAAATATGGAAAGTGACTTTGTTTATGTCATCAGGAAATGTCACTGTAACTGCAAGTTACTGCTCCTTTGTCTTATTATCCTATTCCTTTATAATACAGTGATGATTTAAAGACATTTCAGAATAGCTGCTTTAGAATAATATTCTTTTTTAACAGAGTAACTACTGCCTATTTTCATTAGCAGTTGGTTACTTTTTCTTATTCCATAGACTACTAAAGACTTACATACCCTCAGATAAAAAAACAAAGAAAAGAAAGAGAAAAGATATGAACACACCTTTTCATAAAGAAATTTAGAAGCAAGGACTTTTAATTTCAGGTTTTTAATATATACACATTTATTTAAAAGAAAACAGGTGAGATCTGAGCTGATACTAGACTGCATGTGTCAATCTTGTCAGCCAAACATTGCTAATGATTGAAGTCTTTCACCCATTCTCTATTACCTGTCCAGGAAATGGGCAGCATGAGTTTCCACACACTGCTAGTGGTGCTTCATGGTGCAAACCTCTCCCTGGAATTTATTCAATCATGAATTTGCAATGGAAGTTTTGGCATGTAATGACCTTCCACAAATCAGAATATATGTTGTTTCTTTGCTGGATAATTTGTGATGTTGACCTTTTAGCTGGTAAAATACTAAATCATTAAAACACTGAAATCTCTAACATCCTTCTGTCAAGATAATCAGCACATTTCCTTAAAAATTATTTTTGTACTAGTAATTACAATAGCCTTGAAAATAAAATATTACTTTTTAGATACTTTTTTATTTGCAAACTGCACCCACTCTAAATTCATGAGTCCTCCTTTCGATTTTTTTTTTTTAATAGGATCAATTTTCCTCAAAATTTACCCAGGGTAATTAATGAAGAAATGTTTCTTGCACTAAGATAATGTTCCACAGAGTGGGTTTCTAAGTGTAAGCTAGTTAAATCTACACAAGGATGTGAATATTTAAACGTTCTGCCTGTACTTGAGCTGGGAAAATAGCTTTCTTGATTCATATTGGTTCTGACTTGGAGTTATGTCATCAATACCTTGTTAATAAAAATAAATTATATGAAGAGGCCTGATAAAACTATGACAGAATATTATTGGCCACATAATAAATACTAAATAAGTGGCTTCAGTGGGAAGGAGGGCAGAATTTTCTGTTTATGTAGTTAGTTCGATTATTGCAGCAGGGGAAGGGCAGCAGGTGTGACCATGTCTCTCTGTATCTTCAGACAATCACCTGCCACCTTCCAGGAGTCTGAGGGTGAGGTGCTTTAGAAGCAGAGCATGTGTAAGAACAGAAAACAGCAGGGTTGGGCCCCTCTGACAATAAACGTGGTGTGTGTGAATTACCTAATGGCACAAATAACAAACGCTGGAGAGTAACTGGGGAATTCAGCTGTGCATTATTAAGCACATCAACTCATGGGCTAAGACAGCTTCTTTTAATATGTACACCTGGTTTAAAACTAGTCTGCTGGGTTCAGAATTGGATCTGGACCACACAAATGAATATAACCTGTACCTGGTTATCAAGACTAGCTTATATAAAGGAGATGGACACATTCTCGCATATTTTGAAAGAAATTCTAGCTGGACCATGACTTGTTTGGAGGTTCTTTTTAGCAGGAGGTTACTTCAAATACGTTTCATGTGTTCAGTAGTGACCAGTTTTAGAAGAAAGGAAAATGAAATCCTAAAACATATTGTTTCAAATTATTATTGCAGGTTTCTTTGAAATTCTTGTAGCATAGAGACTGAAGAGTGCATTTCCTTAGTGAGCGCTACAACAAGAATCCTTAGAGAAACTTTGAGCCTTCATAAGTGAGATGCTAATTAATTCTCATTTATTTAAAGACTCCTCTAAAGTTTTCACTATTTTCTCATATATTTCTGAGAACCCACGTTAATGGGAACCCAAGCTTTCATCAGTTCACCTTATATAGCCTCTTCACCATTCCAATTGTGAAGGGTCATCAGCTGTGGAATAAAACCAAAACAGAACCCAAAACCTCTCTTTTATTTTTTTTCATGTAGCTACTGTTAGTCACTTCAAATACATTTTCTTTCATGAGGCTGTCCCATTCTTTTTCTGCCTATAAAACAAAGGCTTCTTTTCCCCTTAACATGTACTACAGACAGGTTTTTCTTTTGCCCACAGTATAGGCTTCTATGCTGTTAGAGGTCATGAATTACATATTGAGTTTATGCTCACTCAATAAAGGTTATTTTCTTACTGCTCCTTTACATTTCTAAAAAGCACCTTTGATCATAAAATTCTCTTTGATCAACAGTCTTCAGAGGTGTTAGATTGTTCACATTGTGTAAAATCCTCCACAGAAAGATAGGGTCTCTTTTCTGCGCTTTAATAGTATTATTAACAGTGAATCTCTTGTTGATTTATTATTTATTAACAGAACAGTCACCTTAATCATTATTATTTCCTCTATTACAGAATGCAGTACTCTCTGCTCTATCTTATACCAGATGTGCTATTGAGAACTCTACACTGCATTCTTACTGAAATCTTTAGTCTCCCATGACTGACTTCACTGCCTCACAGTATGTGTTCTTAGATATCATCAGAAGTTACTGGTTTAGATTCTGACGACTTCTCACACAAACATAGTTTCAGTCCAAATAACCTCTTGTGCCCAAACGATACCAAAGAAAGAACAAAAGTAGCCCAGAAAGGATCCTGGGTTTCCTCACAATAGTAGTCTGAACAGAGTCTAGCAAAGAGCAACTGTGCCAAAGCAAACTGCTTGGTTAAACCAGGAACTGCAATGCTGTGAGTGATAACTTTGCTTAATTAATAAACAAGGCTTTCTAGTTATCCCTCTGCTTACCAAGTAGAGAGAGCAGGAGCTCAGTATTCACTTACTAGCAGGTTATGTTGCCCCACAGTAGCTCAGATCAATCAAACCTCCAATTATGGGATGATCACAGGGAACATTTGGAAAGGCTGAGCTGTAGAGAGAAAAGCACACAGTGCCTTACAGGTTATAATAAACTGACAGGGTTTTCTACCAGCCAGGAGTGGCTTTCAGGAAGTCCTACAAGGTTCTGATTAAAACATATATTTTATTTTTCTATGTAAAGAAATCCATATCCAAAATATGAATGCAAATTTCAAACTTCTATATGAAGACCAGTTGGACAGAATTAATTACAGTTTAAACTTCAAGTATATTTTCTGTTTATTTTATTACCAGTTCTGTTGGACGTAGCATTCTCCCTGAGGGCTTACAGATTTAACAGAAATACAAATATTATCTGATTTTATATTTATTAAACTCTCTCCTTGTAAAAACTGCAATAAATTTGAATTGAAAAACACATGTTGAAAGTTATTTTTCCCTAGGAAAATGTTCACTGCATTTAAGTCCATCAGTCTAATTATCAAAGCTCTAATTAGGAGATTTGGTACTTTTCCACTTCCCTTATCTCTGGCCTTTTTTTAAGCAAAAACTAAGCCAAAACCCACCATATTTTATGTAAAAGAGACATTTTAAAAAGTAACTTAAAGTACAATGACTCACGTGCTGAAACTTTCTATCATTTAGATCAACAATCGGAAGCATTTATAACTTTCTCACTACATGGTTAAATGTTGAATTCTGCAGTGATGCTTGGGTCTGTTAATTTTTATCAATCTCTTCCCCATAGTCCAGTTCTCTGCTTTCTAGCAGTTGCCTTAAATGACATCCTCAGGCAAGTAAGACTCTTTCCTAATGCTTGGAAATCCTACGCATTGACTGCTTGATGTGAAAGTTAATGATTTATAATCTAGTTTTAAACTCACTGCAATGTATGAGTTCAAAGAAATAAACACAGTATGTGGGTATCTGACTCAAAAAGTACTTCAGAGAAGAATGTATTTCCTGAAAATGCATAAAGCATGGGTTTTTTTCTTTATAGGGGAAGTTTATAAATTCACATCTTATATTTTTAAAACCATCCAGTAACCAGTGGCAAACGCAGGAACAGAAATGGAATCTTATCAAACCCATCCTCCTGATAGAATTGGTAGTCTAAGTTACACATTTTTGGCAAGTAACATCTTTTGATAGATGCAGAGTTCCTGCCACAATAATAAAATACTGCATTTCAGTCCTCAGCATGCAATGGTATGTGTGCAGAAAGAGTTGCACAGGCAGATTGCATCTGCACAGGGTGAGGACATCTATGCAGGAGAAAGTCCAAAATCAGACACTGCCAAGAAGAGTAAGAATTATTTGTTCTGTTTTGTTTGTTTGGGGTTTTTGTTGTGGTTTTGGTTTTGTTTGTTTTTTTCTAAGCATACCAAAAGTTTAATATGAGATACTATAAATTATTTAAGAAAATTTAACAACCTTCATCTCTAGTATAATGTTTTTTAGAAAACTGAATTATGTATAAATCCTTCTAGTTTAATTTTGTCCCTGATTATTATTAGTGTTCCTTCACTTGGTTGTTACTTCTTTGGTACCATGTCATGACACTTGAAATTCTGTAATCACTTCTTTGATTTAGTTGCCTTCATGTTACTTAAACCAAAACTTACTAAATGAACTCACTGAGTTTTCATTCTTCATGGGTTTTTTTCAATCACTATACTTTTAAAAAAACAAAGACATCAGTCTTGCCCTTAAAATGCTTTTGGAACAACATTATGATATGAAACCAGAGAATCAGAATGTCTTATTAGAACCATGTTTTTAGTAAGGTTTCCTTACTAGGAATTACATTCTGCTAGAAAGACACTGGACTGCCTGAGTGTCCAGATACTCTTACCTGATGTGGAGATGGAAACAGGAAGAACAATGATATCACCTCAATTAATGAGGCTGCAAGAAATACATGTCAATAGAAACTCCATGGCAGAAATACCACATTTCCTTGTCTCCAAAGTTATACTTAGAAAATCTTGCAGATACC
>JANHFX010012081.1:12961-42083 GCA_027560015.1 Chloroceryle amazona | reverse complement strand
CCTTACTCCCCTTCTCCTCCTCTCTGAAAAGGGAGAAGTGTTAATGGAGAGTGCCCATCATTCATCTAGTGGCTGGTCCCACCCTAAGCCCTAACACTGTGACTGATAATGGCTTAGGTTAAGAGGAAACCCTTCTGAGAAAAGATGTGGAGGCTTCAAAAAACATGGGAAGAATAATACAGCCTGAGAATATAAACACATGATATGAATTTCAAAACACTTATAAGAAAATAATAACTGTCAGCTAGCAGGACAATCCCTCTGTAACGTTTCCCTGCTGCTTCTGGGAGAAACAAGCACAATATAATAATAAACTCCCTTTATGATCCTTAAAGACTGGCAAAAGCAGGGTTCTTAGCAGGAGATTTAAGGGCCACTGGAGAACTGTGTATAAAAGCATCTCATGTCGCGTACTTTTCAATGTGAAGAAGGCCTGACCACATCCCTGTTGAAATCACAGCACACAGCTTTCTCATAGTATTTCCTATTCATCTCCCCTCCACCTGACCTCTGCAGTATACCCTGTTTCTCAGCCGAGGGCTGACACAGCAAGCCCAGCTCCAGGGACCAGATGGTTACAGTATCTATCAGCAAGTGAGACTAAGGTATCTTTCACCTCCTGTTTTGAACTCCATGAAAGTCAGAATTTGGTTCAAAGTCCACAGAGGGTGTCAGGAACAATTTAATTGAATCAGTCAAAAGGATTAAAGACCTAAACAGTGACATTCTCGTTCCAACTTCCCAGGAACAAAACAAAAGCAATGCTGCCAGAAAATGGATGAAGGATGAGAAAAATGTCATTTCAGGGATGATGACCAGAAAGCTAAGCAGTGTGTGTAAGGGTTTTGCTTATTTATATTCCTTTTCAGCCACCTGGACAAGCTGGATTTGATTATCAGCTCACCAATCTGGCATTCCTGTGTGCATGATGTGCACACTGCATGAAGTTTTCTGAAATATCAGGCATGAAACTAGCTTGGATCCCACCACCAGCAACTTTAAGAAACAGATTAAGGCCATCCCTCTTTCTGTAGAAAATGTTACTCCAGAATGTTCCTTTGTAACAGGATTTATTCAACAAATTAGGCAGATTGGTCCATTGAAAGCAAATTCAATCACATTTAAGTAAAAGAAGGCAAGCAAGCTGCCAGCTGTGGCCAACAACCAGCAAATATGTCCCGTTTGAACCTTTCACAACGAGTAATATATGGCTAACACCGTAAGACCTCAATTCAACTTGGTCCTGTGACTACTGACAGAAAGTTCAATCTCTGAACTAGGAAATGCATTTTTTGCCTGTTTTGAGTATGCAGAGACATCACTGTCTTTCACAGAGGAAAAAAGCACCTGCCTCTCACACATTCTCACAGCTAAATGCATTTGACTTGGTTTGGCCAGCTCCCAGAGAATTAACATCTGTCACTTTTAATTCCACAATGTCAAAGCATCCAGTGAGAATACCTTAGGTCTTGAAAGGCACTGGTCTTGAAAGTTGTTTTCAATTATCCTCCCTGCCTATTATCCTTAAGACTCTTAACAAACCAAGGTCTGCATCATTTTATAACTCAGGGCGTCCAGTGAGTGCTACTGACATCTGATTTTGCCCAGCAAATGCAACACTTGGCATGTGTTTCCTGCCAAGTCACTAACCAGCTGTGGCAGGTGTGGCAAGTCAAAGCAGGAGAGATGTAGTCCACTGAGGGCTAATGGCTTCCAAAGAGAGTATCTACGGATTTTTTTCTTGCCACTTGCCATTATGAACACATACTGCTTGTATCCTAGTGTAAGGTGTGTGGTGCAGTTGATACACTGTTGGGAGGGATGCCATACAGAGGGACCTCGACATGCTTCAGAGATGGACCCACGCAAATCTCATGAAGTTCAACAAGGTAAAGTGCAAGGTCCTGCCCTGGGTTAGGGAACATATACAAGCTGGATGATGAGTGGATTGAGAGAAACCCTGCAGATAAAGACTAGGAGAAGCTGGTTGATGAGAAGCTCAACCTGACCCAGCACTCTTTGCAACCACCCAACTAATTCTTTATCCATCAAGTGGTCCATCTATAAAATCCATGTCTTTCCAAATAGAAGACCAGGATGTTTGGCAGGACAGTGTTGAACACTTTGCACAACTCCAGGTAGATGTGAGTGGAAGCGAGTGCCAAAGGTTCATTATTTGCTGGGTGAGAAAGGCTTCCTTCTAGTTTCACTTGAGTGACCCCTCCTGGTCTCACAAGGTGAACGAGACTGAGCAGCAACTTGAAATGTCTTACGATGCTCAACTTCACCAGGAATTATACTTTCACTGCTCTTCATTTTTTCCTAACTCAGAACAGGGTATATTCCACCTCTATTTACAGACATCTCCTCAGCTCTGATTATTTTTGATGTCTGTTTCCAAACCTCCTACAATTCAAACAGGCTCAAGCGTAATGATCAAGGCAAGGTTTTCCCTTTGTTTGCATCATCTTTATTTCAGCATAGTTTTATATTTTGTTCATTACATTCCGTCTTGCTTTAATATTCTGATTCTCTTTATTTTGGTGTGTTTTAAAACACACAACCTTCCCAGGCATAGATTCACCTGCAGGGACAAGGTGAGGGAGGGTTTTGAGCAGGAAAAGGTGTTAAGTGCTAGGTAAGTTCCTACATCAGCACTCCTGACTCAGAACACACACTGCCACTGCTCAGCATGAAGTGAGCCATCTTTTGCCCTACTCAGATTTGGGTCATTTACATGGTTTTCCATGTTCAGTTAGGCAAAGGTCCAGTGCTACTCTTAATTGCACTGTTGATTTCATGTATTCAAACTTATGTAGCAAGGGCATGAGTGTGTGACTTGAATTTCAGCTCCACACAAAGAAGAGTAAAGGATGTTTCAACAGCTGGCTGGGGGGAACTCTAATGAAAGTTTCTCTATTACATCATAAAAAGAAACACCTCCTATATCTGGCACTATGTAGAGACATTCAGTTCATTTGTTGCAAACAGCACTCTGCTTTCAGTGCAGACCAGTTAGCATAAGCAGGTCACCAGAAGCAACACTTGGAAGCGGCTAACCGGAAATGTGTTGCCCAGTGGGACTCCTACTGACATTATTGAGTGTATGATCCCAGTTACTTTCTGTGATTAAGCCTTCACACAAACTTAATTCTCTTAATAGTTCAAAATCAAGAACTGAAATCCAGCTAACTAATGTCAAGCGTGAGCTGGCCTATTCAGTCCCACATATGACTAGAAAATGAAACCAAATTATGGACAAGAAGACCTGAAAATCTGAGAAACCAGAAGAGGAAGCTGGTGTCTCAGGGAACATTTTCCACATAGAACAAGGGCTGAGCCCACGATGATTGTCTCCTGCAGCATTTTGTGTGCGGCGTTGGGAATCCTGACAGTCTTGCACATACCTCTCTGTGCTAGCACAACCCAGGTGCTCCATGTATGGGTGATGCAGCAGTGCTTTGCAGGACAGCTCACGTAGCTTCCCCAGGCCACCACCTCTACATGCACACACAGACCAGAGTATCACTCTCCAGGATATGCAGAACAAATCACATTCAGCTTAATGACTATGCCTATAGATGCAGTAGGGAAAGAAAAGAACTCTGGTATAGGTCACCACAGCATGGTAAGGAAAATATCACAAAAATCTTGCCATTTGTTTTTTTTAAAAATGTTGAATACCTTAAGGGGTCACTTTTGTAAATGGATTAGAAACCAGGTGAAGTGATGCCTTCTTATCTTTAAATCTGAGTTCAGGTCTTTACAACCCTGCTACAGAGTCAGTGCTCTGTGCCACAACTTTCCAACCGACATTGTTATTTTAACACTGCCCCTGTCTTGTATTTCCCTACTTTCATTTGTTTTGCTCTGTAACAACATGATTCTTTAATTAGATTAAAAAAAAAGCTCTGCTGCTCTCTAGCATAACCCTTTGTGCTTCTGTTGAACATTCAAGGCTGTTTGGCTGCCTGCCTGCTGCAACCACACCACAGTTTATGTGTGCAATCCATTCATGAGTTTTGTGCTCTCAGGACCTGTCAACAGAGGGAATTTATTGTCAAATAAACTCAGGTGTGAATTTAATGTGGCATCATTATTTTTGCCTGGGTTTTCTAATTCCACAGAAAAATGACTTTGAGGAGTTCAACTTAATCCACTTTGGAGGAATGCAAATAGAGTATTGTAACAACAATGTTTACATAAATAGCTGGTGATAAATAGCTTTTTTGCACTCTTACTGTAAAAAAAAACCCAACACATTACTTACTATGTGCAGTCTGGAAAGCTTCTCACATAATCCCAGCTCTGAATTAAAGTGATGAAACATCACATAAGCTAATGAATACAATGTGCCAGCCTCACCTTCTGAAAGAATGTCTACATCGGGGAGGGGATTCTGGAATATTTAATGGTTTGAGTTGAAAGAGGAATAACCTGTCCAAGATGAAGTTTTCAATGCTCCACTCTACTCCAGACTGTAACTGGAATCTGGCTCAACCAGGACCGGGCCAATTTTATCTGACCACACTCCTGATTTGGTACAGACAGTTTGGAGTATCAGGAGAGGAATACATATACTCAACAGATGCAAGGTAGACAAACCTTAATTTATCTAATTTTATGTAGAAGGTATTTGTCGCTATGATGTTCTGCTAAGCTTGTGTCACATAACTCTTTCAGTCTGCATTAGCGTAAAATATAAACATGTTTCTTTGTTTATTTGTAGGGTTCACAAACACCTGTGAACACTGTCATACTCTAGGACAGCTGCCCTCACTAACTGTGCAAGCATTTGCGCCTTAGGTGCAATTGCTGATTTTCACTGCCTCTTTTTCTCTTTTAACCACAGTTTTATTATTTGATGACATCATAAGCTGAATGCATGATGCCTGCATTTCAAGGATGTTGTTGAAGTTCTTTTAACAGTGCTGTTCACTAACATACTCAGTTTGGTAAGAGCAGACAGTGTTTTTGAGGTAGAATTTTTTAATTCAGGACAGATTTGGCAGTGTCCGCAACACCTCAAGAGTATGTTTCACAGCTTGCTATCTGATTCCTTCTCATGCAGATGCCTGGTCGGGTCTGAAGTGTCATTGACCAGCCTTTTCACTTGCAAAGCTCTGCAGCTGACGCTGATCAGTATCAACTCTGCTTTTCGGCAATTTGTTCTATGTCTGCCAAATACTTAAACTGTATCTATCTTTCAGAAAGCACTAGAAAGCTTCTGAGGAAGGCTTGCCATCAGAAATACATTCATACTTACAGCAAGACTGTTTTTATTCTCTTTACAGCTTTTATTAATCTATTCCATATTTACCATTATGCTTATTTTTATCTGTTTAATAAAATATTCTTCTCAAAAATACAAAAATCTATAATAGATACAGCAGACTAATTATGGACCAGAACTCTTGCTCTACATCAATGTTGGTTTTGAAACTTTTCCATCACCATTTCTGTAATTGTGTATGATGCCAGAATGTTGAATGTGCACCGATCATCTTTTAGTACAGAACACCAGCTGTTAATGACTCTGCATATACTTCTCACAGCATGGTAAAATAAAGCAATGACTAATTCAATATACCAGATTTCAAAACCTGCACTTCTTTTCCACGATTGAATCTTCAAGACAAAAAGCCAAAAGCTATCTGAGGAGTGTTGCTCGTATCAAGATACACTGCAAACAGAAATATTATGTACATTTTTCTATCACTCTAGCCTCCATGACATGCAGGGGGGGTGCCGTTTAAAAAGGCAGTTTTGTGAACACTTGCTGTAAAGTGCAATACCTGCTGGTAGGAATGGTCCATTGCCACTGGTGTCAGTGCATTGCAGCATGGACCATGATATCATTGCAGCAAAAAACTACTGTAAAGTTTCCTATACTATCTCTGTGTTAATGCATATTAACAAAACAGACACATTAACATTCTTTGTTTGAAACAGTGGTGCAGTTATGAAGAGAAATTATGAAAAATTCCTCCTTTCTGAGCATTGTTTCAGTATCAGAGTGGTTTGGGGTTACGTAAAGTAGATTCCTTTCAGAAGAAAACTGTTCAAAATTTCTGCTCTTGTTTATAGCAAGTGCACTCTGGACCTTAATGGGGACATAAGGGTTTGCACCAATGACTTTTACTTGTGATTGCTATGATTCATAAGATGTTTAATTCAGGGGGTTAGATTAAACCCAGCTTCAACCCAAACTGCATACAGTGTAGTTGTAACGATCGCAGCACCAAATCTACTGGACTGCTCTTTCTTTGCCAAATCATTTGCTGATGTGGCCAGAGTCCATAAATATCAACAGGATCAATTTTTATTCCCCTTGTCCTGTCAGTGGCTCTTAAAACACAGTAAAAGGGGTAGAGATTGAAAAACTTATCATATTTTGAAGATATCCATCCATTGGGCACTTGGTAGAGGAAAAGACAACTGACCTTGCTGCTTGAAATGAGTGAATGCAGAATGAATCCAATCAGATTATCAGAGACACCGTGAAGCTTGACAGCTGATCCCACCATAGGAAAAGCTTCTCAGTTCCTCATTTATGAAACCCCCAAAATCAAGCAGGGGTGATAAAGAAAACCTTCAGGTAAAAGTATGTCCTTCTTTTTAAATATGGTATCTATGATGATCTGAATTATGGATGTCTGTAATACAGATTGAGCAGTATTCTTTACTGATGTGACATACTATATGTGGACCAAAGCTCAGAAAACTGCAGGCACTGATGCAGGAAATTTATTCAGTCTTGCTAAAAGCCCTGAGTAATCTTGAAATATTTGAGATCAAGTAGATAGTTTTGGGAAATTTATTTTAGTGGTCTGTATAATTTCCATATAACTATCCATAACTGAGAAAAAGAGAGGACATGTAACTATGCACTATGAAAGTACATGATAAGACCACGATAGCTGCATCACATAACATTGCCAGTCCAAGTGCCAGTTCGTAACAGTTCACGAATTTGCTCCACCACAGCCCTTGTATTCTACAGAAAAAAAACAACTGCGGAAATACTTCATGGCCATTCCTTCATTCAAGGTCTTTCTCACAGCACCTTTAGTGCTGTAAGGAAACAAAAATATTGAAAAATCCCATGAACACTAATAGGTGCAACAAAGCTGTCCTTACAACACGCACACTAGTATTTCAAGCCATCTGATATTCATGCATACAGCCTCTCTGGATGTTTCTGGAGGTTTCTGAAAACAGCTGCATCAGAAAATATGAACCCTCTCTTAAAGGATGCTGACTTATTTTCTGCATTGTGTCATCATTTAGGAGAGAAGGAACACACACACAGACTAAAACTCCCTAAATGTGGAGAACTGATGAGCATTTGATGCCATTGGTTCTGTTTATTTTGATTATTAGTAGAACATCCATGTTATATCAGATGGAAAGCCACTTGGCAGAGAAATAATTTCATTTTTATACGTATCTTAAAGAATCGCATGGTAATTCTATGCTTTCACAAGAGCTTTAACAATTTTGTAGAAATAGGTCGTCCAAGAATAAAATAGGTCATTACGGTATCATTAACACCATGATAATTATCCTTAGGTACAACATTTTATCCCTTTTACGATTCCTTTGCATCATGATTCTGAACAGCTTCAATTATTCAAACAGATTCTGTGTCTTAAAAGGCAGACTGTGTTTTGATGGGTAGGATATTTTTCTAGGACTCGGAATATATGCTGCTATGTGTTAAGTGGTATTAGCTACTCCTTTCACACCTCATTGTCTGTACTTCCAGAACTTCGCTGTCTTGCCTACTAAGGCTTCAAGTACTTGAACACAGATACTGCCTCTTATAAATCTGGACATAAATCAGCTTGCAGACAACTGGACAGAAATACAAGGGAACTAACTCACTTCCAGAGTCCCTGCTGAGGACTCTTAGGTGTTGCTCTAACAGAAATGAAAAAATGACTCATGCATGTCAGGTCTGGAAGCAGAGAACACAACACACAGCTTATAGCCTGATTGCTGCTGAAGGCTCTAAACCAGCCTTACACTAGCATCCAAATATTTGTGGTTTATGTACAAATATTAAATTTAATTCCTGATCCTTTTAGCTTTCTAAAGATATTGAAGCATAGATTCTTTTAACATTTCAGATTTACACTGAAATAGACTTTCACTACAAATACAGCTTCGCTGGCTTTATAGCTTTCCCATCTGCAACTGAGATACAATTCATACTTCTTCTGTCTTCAAAGAGCTGATCTGAAAAATTAGACTAACAGTGTACAGTGAAGTGGTCTTCTTCTGTAGCAACTGTAATTCACAGGAGGAGGAATCCCTTTTGCTTTAGGACTATGGATGGATGAAGAACAGAGGAAGAAAAAGTTACACCGTTGTTCCAGCAAATCCTGTGTATATCCTCATTTATTTTTTCACTCATTTAATCATTAAGTTTGAAAAACAGGTTGAACAGACAAGTCAGAATGAAGTGCTCAGGTTAAAGACACATGGTTTTAGTTACAGAATGATAGTGAGACAGAATTGAACCATGTACCAAAACTAGCCCGCTTCAGGAGGTGTATGTCCACATCACTCTTGCTTCTTACACAGAGCTTTTTGCTCACATGTCAGTAGCTAGGAGGAGGTACCATCAGCTCACTTTTCCCTTTCCTTTTTCAGTTACACAGACAGATGAATCTTATAGGTGTGAAACCAGCAACTAAAGGTTACCTGGCAGAGAATCCATCTCCTATGTTCCAGACCACTGGGCCACTCCACCCACTTTAAAATAGAGCAGTAAGATGGGAGCATTTTAATTCCTTTGCTTTTGGCATCCATCAGACGATGTTATAAGGAACAAAGACAAAGGCTAAGCAAGGTTATTCTCTTAATTATGTAATAACTTCTTAGAAATAAGCACACTGGATTAAACTCTTTGGATCTATTACACATCTAAATTATTATGGAAGCCCAGAGGCTTTACACTAAAGCAATTCAGTAGCTTAAAAATCTGTGTGCTCTCAACAGTAACTACTTATTTTTTAATGGTCTTTGAAATTAGCTTTACACAGCAGAGTAACTAGAGTAGAAATCTCAGTGTAATAGAATTCATACATTTTTATTTAACGCCAGAGTGTCTTCCCATTCTTATAGTGTCTTCTGCTGGCTAGCTGCTGTGGCAGTGTTGTGAGGGTCATCAAATAGCACTTTAACGGAGAGCACCTGTTATAGGTCTAAGGGGCTGCCCTGACCCTAAACTGTGACACTGTTCAACTGAACAATTTCAGGAAGTAGTTTTTTGGAAACCCTTCAGAACACTTTTACATGTAAACTTCAGCCTTCCCACAAACTTATTGAACCCAAAAGCTGCCTCTCTTTGGAGGTGGAACAGACTTCCTGTACCATTTTCCAAGACTGTCAATTCTGACATACAAGACCTGATATCCAAAGGAGATTCATATCCCAAAATTATTTTCAAGGTTTCAGCATTTTCCAGGGCTGCCTTTACTGTTTCCCTGATCACAGTGACTCCAGATGACTGCCAAAGGGGAGCAGTTCAAGTGCCAAGTTATATTTTGAGAATGAATTTACAGATGTATTGTGTCTGGCCCACAGGCACATGTTCAAAAGAACTTATTCTTCAAATTGTGACTTTGCACTCCCTAGATGCAAAGAAGGTCCTGGTGAGCACAGCATGGTTCTCTCCTACACTGCAAGCATGACGTAAACCTGGAACAATGCCATGCAGGCTGAGTCAGAAGAAAAAGTAATGTTCATTCAAACCTACAACCCTTGTGAATAAGCAAAAGCATGCTGGGGAAAAAAGGAAATGACAGAAGATTTCAATGAAAACAGGAGTCCTTCCACACTGAGAAATTAAAATCTCACTTTGTATAGAAGCAAAACCACAGAGATTCACATCTGCTGTAGCCGATGAATATAAATGATGGAGAATAAAAGCGGGAGAATTATCACCAACACAGATATCAAAACTCCTAGTTCACTTCCCTGGGAGAATTAATTTAAACTTTTATGGAGACCTTAGATAGTCTTGGCCCTTCAAAATGTGATCAGCTTTCCTTTATTAGCACCTGGCCCAGCCCTGCACAGTCTTCTGTGCACAAGTAGTCCTCTTACTAAAGTTAATAGGCATTTTCATAGAATTCACTGTTTGTAGGATTGGAGTTCAAGGGTGACATACCATAAGAGCATGAAAAGTAGTTTGCTGCATCAATCAGAAATTAGGCACAATTGAGGTAAACTCATAAAAAAAAAAACTTGCAGAAAGATGGTAATGTAACCCAGTGTCCTCAAAAGCATTTAATCGTTTTTGACATATTGTGCAGTATGCTGTTGCACATTCCTACCCATGCACAGAATATCCCTAATTTCATCAGAATACTTTTATGTTTGCATTTTTATTAGTGCACTTGGCTCAATGGGTTATGTTTTAAACTGTAAACAAATGATGCTTGTGATTTCTTGTGATTTCTAAGCCACTAACAGAGACCCCTGCCTGTTACCATCTTGGATTAATTATACCCATATTACATTTTCACCTAGGAAGAGACCTGGTAGAAAAGGTGATAATTATATAAGCACTTCGAGGGTGCTTACCATCTTCAAAGCACCTTGATAAAATTGGGATAATTAATAAAACAAAAGTACAGCTTGCATGCTCCTGGAATGGGTGTCATGGATATAGAGTACATGAAGTAATGCTTCTATCCAAAATATGAAAATGATCCTATTAAGGAATATCTAAAGGAGGGGGAGAATTCCAGTATTAAATTTGAAATTATACTTGAGCTAAAGATTTACACCCTAGCTAGAAAACAAAAAAAAATCTTATTAAGAAAGCTCACAGACTTTCTTATATCCCTCCTAATTTTCTAGACAAAAAAAAAAATGTAAGAAATTGACATCAAGTTACTGTAGCAGCTTGTTGGATAGTGAAAAAATACTAAAATCCTGCAAAAAGAGATTCCTATTTTTTTTCCTCTTTAAAAATTGCGAAGTTCCTGTCCTGTTCCTTCCTCCCCTTGACTTCTGAAACTGTAGACAAAATGGTTTTAAAAAACTATGACTAATTCCTAGACCCTACCTGATAGATTTTGGGATACATTTAATCAAGCCTTGTGAGCTAGAGGACCCATCCTTGATTCAGTTTTCTGAATGATCATGAAAACGATATCATCAGGTGAGATGAGCACTCATGTATCTGAGGAGATACACATGCAAAACAGCTTGCAGGGACTATTGCAAGACTCAGGGTTTGAGACCAGCTTCATTAAACAAGCTCAGAATTGGAAACAAGCTTGAAGCTTTATTGAATCAATCTCTCCCCACAACTGCAAGTTACTTAATTCACTACAACACTTAGCTGTTCAGGGAAGCCTGCTGAGAACTACAAACTGGTGAGATACGGCTTTGAAGAATGACATGAAACACTGTGTGCCTTCATAGAATTACTGAATCATAAAATAATAGAATTTTAGGGGTTGGAAGGGACCCCTAGAGATCATTGAGTTCAACCCCCCTGCCAAAGAAGGATCACCTAGGACATGTCACTCAGGAACCCATCCAGATGGGTTTTGAAGGTCTCTAGAGAAGATGACTCAATAACCTCTCTGGGCATCCTGCTCCAGTGCTCTATCACCCTCACAGTAAAGAAGTTCCTCCTCATGTTGAGGTGGAACCTTCTGAGCTCAAGTTCTTTTAGATGCTTTCACCACACCTCAAGTGGAGTACACAAACAGTGTGGTCACTTTTCAAAATCCTCAGCAGAATTATAATTTTTTTCTTGCATCACCTTTTCTAGTGCAGTGAGTTACTTGTTTGCAATAGCAACACCCAACCTGCCAGAATGCCCCAGGAGGCACTCCTGCTCTTTTTTTTAAGGTCTTAAACTTATCTATCTGTCAAGTTCATCTCCTTTAGAGAGCCTGATGCTGTCTGATGTTTCCTTTCTCCCAACTTTCTCTTAACTCAGTAATTTTTTAAAAATATTTTCAGCAATAATGCATATTAAGTGATGGACCAGAAGCAAGAGAGAGGAGCATACCAAAACAAAAGATGCTTTCCCAAAGGAAAGAACTAAGATTTCTAGTGTTTTCTCACGAGCCATCACTACTATTTCTGTAAGGCTACCATAGTAAAACACATAGGTGTATCAAAAGAAGCATTCCAATATTTCCAGAAATGAGTCTTTGCAAAGCCAGTCTCTACCAGTAGTAAAAACAGTGTTTCCATTTGTAAATGGTATCTGTAGGCTGCTCTGATATGTACTTGGAGTACCGACAATCAATTGGTCCGACCTCATCCATGACAAAGAGCTAATTCTCCCCAGCAGTTCTAACAAGGAAACAAATAGCTTACTGCTGACATGCAGCATGTCTCAAGTCAGATGCTTTACATCACACTTATCTTTTTTACAGGAAAAGAAAAAAGAATTGATCACTTTTTAAAGATTAATTTCCAGGTATTTTATTCTCACATGTAATAGAGCTGCTCAGCATTCAGCAGGTCAAGGTGTTGGAGCACAACTTTTCAGGAAGAATGATCCTGGACTTCAGTTATCTTCAGTCAGATGAATATTCACAAGCTTTGAAATAAGAAAGAAGGGTCTCTTGACAGTCTAAACTAGATTACTCAAGCAACAATCAAAAAGAATTGCTGAGTAAGCTCTGGTTGGATTACTAGATCTCTGCAATTTATTCTTATTCTATTCATTAGTATCATCACTGGAGAAGACTCTGTAAGAAACTGACAGTTCTATGGAAGGATGGCAGACCTGACATTTCAAGAAAATCATGTTACTTGATTTTGTTTTATAAACTTCGTACCAGCTTGTGTTTTTTCGTTAGAAAATTTCCCACTTTCATGGGATAAAGGTAAGGTAAAAAGAAGTTACTGCTCTGAATATTTTCCCCACCATTACTAGGTAATCAGCCTGCTAGATATGGTGTTCACACTGATCTGGTGAATAAGACACTGAGCACACATCAGTGATTACAAAGAAGACAACTCCCATGCTGTCCTGCAATATTAACCAACAAGCCATGTCAGCTAACAGCAGATCTTCACTGACAAATCTATCTTCCACAGGTACTTACTCAAGCAAAGCAGTAATAACTACCTAGATTAGTACTAGTAAGTACTACAGTGGTATTTAATGATAAATTAACACTACTTTATTGCTAATGTCATTCACTTCTGTCTTCAGTATCAGTGTGGGATGACTATAACTGCAAGACTGACAACTAAACACAGTAAATGTTTCATTCACCATAGAGTAATCTGGATAGATTGAGTAGTTAGGGTGGTGATGTCAGATGCATTAATAATTCTATTTCACTTTAAAAGAAAATAATGAACATGCAGCAACCAATGTATACATGTCTGTGAAACATTAAAACAAGAAGAAAGTTGAAGTAATTCTCAGTCTGTGTCAGAAGCAAATCAAGGCAATGGATCCTAATTTTAAAATATGAAATTAAGCCAAAATTTGCTTTCTGACTTTCTAAGTCAACACCAATTTCTGAACAGGAAATGCTTAAATGTTGGCTTTTTCATGATCTACACAGGTGGCAGATTATAGCACCTCTAGAAATTGAAAAAAGTATGGAGATGTGCCCATTTAGAAATCTATTTGGAGAAGCAGAAAACAGCTCATGATTTCAGTTCAGCAAAGAAAAATGTAAGGTTTTGCACCTGGGAAAACAAAATCCAGGAGTGCACTACGGGTTGGGATCTACCCGGCTGGAGAGCAGCTCTGTGGAAAGGGACTGGGGTGTGCTGGTAGACAACAGGCTCAATATGAGTGAACAGTGTGCTGCAGCAGCAAAGAAAGCCAAGAGGATGCTGGATTGCATCAACAATGGCATCACCAGCAGAGATACCACCAGATTTCACTCAGTGCTTGTCAGACCACACCTGGAATGCTGTGTTCAATTTTGATCCCTGCTATACAAAAAAGATGTTCACAGTCTGGACAGGGTCCAGAGAAAAGCCACAAAGATCATCAAAGAACTAGGGAGCCTGCCCTATCAGGAAAGGCTGAGAAAACTGGGCTTGTTCAGCATTGAGAAAAGAAGACTTAGAGGAGAATTTATCACCTTGTTCCAGTATTTAAAAGGTAGAGACAATGAAGACTACCTTTTTACAAGGAATCACATGGAAAAGAGGAGTAGAAATAGGTACAAGTCACTCCAGGAGAGATTCTGGTTGGACACAGGAGGAAATTTTACAAAGTAAGAACAATCAACCCTTGGAATGATCTCCCCAGGGAAGTGATCAATTTCCCAACATTGAGCACACTTAAGATTCAGCTGGAAAGGGTGTTGGGTGATCTTCTCCAGGTTGTGCTTTTGCCAAGAAAGTTTGGACCAGATAAAGCTTGAGGTCCATTACAACCTGGTATTCTATGATATGACTAATGCTATCCTGCAACACATAACCCATATGAGGTACATTTTAACTCTGTGGCAAAAGCAGATCCACTTCTTTAACCCAGAAGCATCTGACTTTTTACCAGTAATTTGGCACAGCAGTGGGACCTAGGGGCCATCCCTTTTGTCAGGGAACTGACCTGCATTTTTTCTTTGCAATGCTGTTTCTTCACAACACTTTTTAGGACAAGGCACTTGAGTTTCTTCTAAAGAAACTGGGGCAGAGAGGAAGTGCCTGGCTACCAAGTCTGCAGGCAAGGTGGGAACAAAGCTGTGGCTTCCCCTCCACAGCCCCACTTAAGTTAATCATCACTGACTTTGGTGGTCTGCCTGGAATACCTCACAGCAATGTAAAAACATATCTACTTTTTCTTTCCAGGGAAGCAGTACCTGATGTTCCCAAGCTGCTAGTTTCTTGTGTGCCTAAGTCAAAAGGGTTATTGCTTCTTCCCACTCCTCCATTGCCTAACTACGTTTGACACTGTAGTCCTGTTGTTGCAAAGTTTCTCATTTTTCCCTTTGCCTCATTTCCTTTTCCTGGTATGGAGAGATGCAATTCTGTGCTGAAAAGCAAATATAACAAAACTCACTCCAGGTTTCTCAATGCCACAGTATCTTTGTCCCTACCTGCAGGTTTGTCATGGGCATGCAGACAGGCTGGAATTGCAAATATACTACTTCACATTATGTAGTGAGGGCCTTTCTTGAACTCTGCATTAGCACCAGCAGTTTAAGGCATGGCTTCCACCATCAGACACAACAGCAGAAACAATCAATGCAAAGTGATTTCCAGAGGTACATTCCAACCTCTATTATTCTGTGATTCTGTGAAAGCAATGCAAAAATACATGTCAAGGTAAAGACATTATGACAGGAATGGACAGCCCAACAGGAAAAGTCTACCTGAGGTTTGACACTTCAGCCTGTTTAGAAATAAGGGTAACTTTAAAATACTTGGAGTGAAAAAGAAATCCAGATTGCAAGCAGCTCAGTTCTCTGCCCTGGCTCTCCATACAATGATGCTGGTGCTTAAGTTTTGAGATTGTATTTAAGGTTTTGTTCTTCTAGACTGACTGACAGACTTCAGTTTTAATGAGACTGCACTACATTTTATTTATACCACGATGACATGGGTTCCTGTGGTGCTGGTAGCCAGCTGCCTACCTCAGAACATGAATACAATACAGAGAAAAAAAGCAAAATAATACAATACCATACAATACTTTAAGCATCTTTCAAAAATAATTTTCAGTTATTCGTTTCTGCCACTTTAAAAGGCAATATGAAGCCAAAGAAAATACTGTGCTGACGACACACAAGCAGTTGGGAGCTTTGTACAGATTTTCAAGGTTCCCATTTTTGACAGTTCCTAGTGCTACCAATGTCCCTGTAGCGGTAGAGCACATTATCCTGGGCCTTTGATTTCCTTCCAACAGGAAAAGGAGAGAGGAATAAGAGTTACACTTCCTTATACCTATTTGAGGCACAGCCAACACCGAGTAGTTGGCTACCTGAGACAATAGCTCTAAGACAGGCCTTCAAAAGGTATGCTTATATTTAGCCTGTTTTCCAGGCTGATTGATATGCAGCTCCCACTATTATTAATTCCCATATAAAAGAAAAAGTTTTGTAATTCAAGAATTCAAGGACACTTGTGACAAACCTCCTCAATACAGCATTCTGAAGCATCAGCATGTGACAGTCTCAGAGTGATATAAGTAACTCAGTGTTCCCTCCTTTCTTTTATAAATCCAAGTTTTGGCCTTAAATCTTTACAAACTTTACTGGTTGCACCCATACATGATGCTCATAAAAAACACAGACACAAACATGTACTCAAATCTCCTAACAGATGGTTTTCCTCATCAAATGACTTATGATAAGCACATGAACATTTTAATATTCTTTGTAATAGGAATTTGATTGCCTTTGTGACAGCAAGGGACAGCCTTTTCTACATTGGGAAAGAAAATTCCAGTTCCAGTTGGATTTCTTTTTCTTTTTTTTATTCATTTTTCTTGCAAAGATCTGTATAAAGGCATTTGGATTGAAAGTATATTACTACCCTCTTAACGTGGTAGAAGACATAAAGAATAATGATCAGAGGTAGAAATCAAATGCAGCAAGAGTAGGTTGCATTATGCCTACATTGGTATGTCCTCATCCAGCCACCCCAACAGACAGTAAACATAACTGATTGTGTCATGGTGACAGGTTCGTCAGAGTCATCCACTGCTTTCCTGTGGATTTCTACTAAAATTTTCTATCCTCATTAACTAATTTCTCGCGTTTTCCTCTCCTCCAATCTCCCTTGCTTTTTGCAGACCATTCCCATCCTTAGGGAACGATTAACCCTGACAGGGGAGCGAGTGTAAAGGAAGCATCTATGGACAGAAGTGTGAGCTACATGAAAACACAACAGGGCCTTTACTGTGTGCGGGAAGCATGTGTGAAAAGTTAAGGCTAAGTCAGCAGTACACAACACCTGAGGACTCAGCACTGCAGTGCTATCTCTGCAAAGCCATACCTGGCCTCAGTGGCAAGCACATATGTATGCATACCAGAGTTCTACCCCAATAGGACAGCCTGACATGACAAGTGGTTGTGGACCTTGCAAAACATTGGTTTTGCTGGAATAGAATCACAGGCCTGCCATGGTCTGCAGGACATTAGCAGTTTTGAGTCAGTGAGAGCAACTGACCTGAGTTGCCTTACAGATGTCTCCTGTATCATAAATATCCTGTATGGGGTAAGAGCTGCAGTAAGGAGCTTCTCCTGCTTCTCTTCTCCTTCTGATTCTTCCCATCCCTGGAGGGGTTTGCTTACCATTCTGCCCCTGAGAACTTCTTTCTCCTTTGTGACTGCTGTACATTAACCGGGGTTGAGTACAACTTTGTATACTTTATAATGTCGTTGGTGTTAGTTTGGCTATTTCATTAAATACATTTTCCTTTCAACCCATGGTTCTCTTCATTTCCCAATCCCTCTCCCCAGCTGGAGAGGGATCATTGTGTGATATTGCTATAGGCTAGGTATAGGCTAAACATAGACCCACATGAAGAAAAACAATGTGCAAGAACAAAATAAGGTGCCAGGGTGAGTTTTAACATACAATTAAGGATACCACTCTCCTCAGTAATAAATGCATACGAAAATTTAAGCTGAAAGAAAATAAAGAAGGTAAGTTATCAACTTTCACAGAATCAATAATGGACCTCTTAAAAAAGAAAGCAAGGAAATCACTGAGGCTATAATTTTGATGAGTGATTTGTTGATTTTTAGATAAAGAAGACTATAAAAAGTACAGAAAATCAGATTTCATACTCTGCCTGCATTAAACAAAGTGCAAGTGCAAGGGCTATGCAATGGTTTTCAAATTGTTTGCTGATAACATTTCTTCTGCTAAATTTTCATATCTATGCAATAATTTGAAAGGCTGGATGCACTAAGTAAAAGCAGGTTACCACAAATGGAGTTTTATGCACCCAGATCTCAAAAGAAACAGAAGAAAAGTCAAAGCGAAACATCTAACTGTTGACCTGGATAAAAATAAAGGAACTAGTCTAGTTACAATGCTTTTTTCTAACTTTATTAATATTGTAATCATCTCATCTGTCCTAATATAGATGAATGTTGCCCAGCAGTTCAGCCAGCAAGTAGAGCAGCTAGGCCTTTTAAGTTTGACTCATTTCTTTCTGAGTCTTAACTGTATTTCTACATTTTGTTTAACATATGTTTTCTCCCCGACACCAGAAAAACAAAGTTTTATTTCCTCCAGTTACCACATCCTCTTATGTGGATTTCATGGAATGTGCAAAAATGGTAAGAAGCTTCAGTAAAAATTTCTGGGCATACTTACAGGGTTTCTCTGTCTTTTTTATCTGATTCAGAAGTCTGTAACAGACTCATGTCTGCCTGGCTACATGCTATAGCCTAGGACCTGCATGTCAATTCAGGCCTTTTTCCTATGACCCTTGTGACTTGAACATCAGCCTGGTTCAAAGGGCCTTGTTTTAGCCAATGAAACTAAAAGGATGCAGGTATTAGAGGAATCAATGTCAATGAAGCAGCCTTTAGGGATTTGAGCTGCATTTTGAAAAGGTGGTGGGAAATCATACATGCCTCCAGTAAGGCTTTGGAAAGCCAAAGCCCCTAGCAAATTATGAAGTATCACAATGTAAACTGTTAGGGATGCTAAATTACAGGAGCACTGATTGGTGTGGTACTGCTGGCTCCTGGCATTCAGCAGACATAGGCAGATCCCTTTATCTAAGGTCTGAAAACCTATGCCCACCCACAAGTGTATGCTAAGGGACAAGGTCTGAGCTAAAATTCGGGCCATGCAAGAACTGCTCTTAGCCTTTCAAAGTACTTGGTTTTACCTACAATAGAGAGGCAAAGTATCAACTCTGCCTTTTCCATTAGTATATAGTACCCAAATACAAGAAACATTATGACAAAAAGGACACCTGTGTGTGACCTGCCACTTCCTCATATGTGTTTTCAACAGAAAAAAATATTTAGGAAATAGAACTCCATCCCACTCTGCAAACAAGTATAAAATTCCAGTACTCTGCAATACTGTAAAAATACAGACAGAAACAATTGGAAAACTATTCCTGCACACTTCTTGCTTGGGCTTGACATAATGATTTGCACAACCATATCTTTTCTTGCCTATCTGAGAAAGTTACATCACATCTTTCAACAGCCCTGAAGATCACCTTTTCTGAGCAGCATCATTGTACTGCTGGTCCCTGGTAGTGATCAGCACATTGACAGTATTTCACATGCTCAAAAAAAAAAACCAAAGTGAATGAAGTAATATAAAATACACCATGGAAAACCTATACAAAACCTATATATTTTCTATAGAATTTAAATTTTTAATTCTTTACTGTTCATTCCAGAGAATAAATTCTTTGAACGTAGAGCATAATTGGAGGCCAAAGTACCTCCCACAGAATTACTTATTTCTGAAATTCCAATAACAGTTCACTTTTATCCTTGAATGGGAATATTGTTCTTACCAGCTTAGTTTTTAAGCTTTCATGAGTTTATTTTTAGATTATGTAAATTGTCATAGCAACATTTCTTCCATGAGATCTGTATCTTCTCCCTCTTCCCTGCCTCTTATGTCAAAGACAAAAGGCAGATTTTACCAGGTGCCAGAACTTTATACTAGTAAACAATCACAATGTCATCTTCGTATTACCACTTAAAGTGAAATGGATTACCTGCAAAACCAGTAAATATTTTTCATAAATGCAGTTTGTTCCAGGCTCTAGGAAACTGTAGACAGGATCTGCACTAGTTCTACACTCCCTAGTAATCTGCTCTTGTTAGGTTTTGCTCTAGGATGGGTAAGAAAGGTCAACATCAGAGGAAGATGTTATCACATATCTTGAGGAATATTTGTACTAGCTCCAGCACTGAAAACTGTGTGCATCCTACAGAACCTGCTCAGGACCTGGAAAACACCATCCACATCGAGTCCTACCCTGCTATGCCCCAAAAACCATCAGCAAATAAACTATTTGGAGTCGCACCTTTCAACGTGGTGTGTATATATCATTTGTCAGAGCCACGAATGTGGGTTTTTAAGTCCTATTATTTTGTGTTAATTCTTGAGAAATCTGGAAGGACATTTTCTGACCAGCAAGTTTCAAGAAGCAAAAAATTTCCTTACATATGTGTACAGCTCACCAGGTAACATGGACAAGTCCTTCTATGGATTATTGAGAACCTATCTGCATGGACATCATCATAGCAGAAGGACATGGGACGTGAGGTTGATTACATCAGGCAGGTTGAATGTGAAACAGGTACTGTATCCAGATCTGAGAGAAGGGAGAGACAGAAGATCAGGTGTACTTTATTCTAAGAGATAATTACTGATCCTTTCATTTACAGATGAGCCATTCACAGCTCTAATGAAAAAATGGTCCTGGTGCTGAAGCAGCAATAGTCAGCTCACAAAGAACAGGAGGGAGTAGGTTACCCTGCCTTATTCCACTCCTATTTGCAAACTCTTAGATCAAATCAAAAATTTAGTCATGCATAGACTTCAAAACTGCTATGAAATGACAATATGATTATCATGGAAAAGTATCCACTCCCAAAATCAGTGTAAGCACCTGACTCCAAAGCTTCTGCAGAGAATTATATCATGACTGAATTGCAGTAGTGTATAATTTTTACTGTTCTTCTGGCCTAAAGGAACATAAAAGATATTTTTATAGCTATCTATAGTTATTCTCACTGTAATTAAAAAAAGTCTTACTATTGTAAAATATAAGCAGAATGCTTCCTAAACTAAGCCGTCCTTATCAGGATGACTAAGAAAAAGAATACGGGGCCTGATAATTGTACCGTGTTTCCTGGCAAAAATGATTTTTCAATGCAAGATCAGATTCTGCCAGTTTATATCCCAAGTAACTCCAGTAAAAGTACGTATATAAGCCTGGTCAAAATGTGTCTCTCCATGCAGTGCAGAAAATACTGATGATCATTTTCAGATACACAAAGCAGAGATCTTTAAGGCGCCTCATATGTTCATCCACTCCCTGTCTTCTTCCTTCTCCTCTGTGTGTTTCAGATTATACTTTTTTTTTACAACTGTGCTACAGATCCAGTGTACATGTAAAAGAAAAAAGCTTTAAAGTAACTAAATGTTCCATGGAACAGAGTCTTGTTAGTCAACCTGTGGACTTTGACTGAAAAGCAGTGACTGAAGTTCTAGATGCCATCTGCCTAAATATGCATTTTTAAAAGCTCATCCATCTTATGTCCCAAGCAGCCTATCCAGAATATGTCTTTTCACTGGTAATATACAAAGGTTTGTTGAGCTTTTGACATTAGTATAAATTACTTGGGAACTAAAAAGACTGTGTCTTTGTGACAACTCAACTATCTCTAGAAAGACTCCTTTGCTTGGGAAACCAGGGCTAGTGTGTGTGCTTCCAAAACTTGAGAGCATGCAGGACTGAGAAATACCCTTTAGAGATCTAGATAGACAACTGGGACTGCAATACTGCCATGACAACTCCTTCAAGTGAAAAGGGCTTCATTATGTTCTCCTACCTGGATCAAAGCACCTCCATGCTTTTCATTCACAGCCAGCATTGCTACTTTGTCAGGAAAAGTGATTACAAGCTGAAACACCTTGATACATGTTGTCCATTAACATGAATAAAAAAAACCCTAATGCCACTAATTACTAGGCGTTTACTGGCTTTCCTCAAAGCTCATCATAACCATTGAATGGGTCACAACTGGTACCCAGAAAAAACGTTAACAAAAAATGAACTTGAAAAAAATGTATTGCATTGATTAGAACATTTCACAACAGGCTTATATAATTCTTCCTCTTCTCCATCATTCTCTGTCCATTGCAGAGGACCAGATACCAAATAGCACTGTTCTGACATTCAGGATCTGTAGTCCAAATAATGCACGCTATGGAAATCTCTGTATTTTAAGTGCATGGCTGAAGTACCTAAACATATGATGAAGAACTTACTGGAGTTTGGGCTCTAGAAGTAATTATATAGTTGTGTAGAAGAAGTTATATACCAGTATATAACTGTGGAGCCTGCAGTGGCAGAGAACTGAACTCTTCTGGAGGAGTAAATACCTTAACTTCAGGAATCTAAGGAGTTGAAATTGATGTCTTGCTCCTTCCTCAGAGACATGCACACCATGCAGTAGGGGAACCATAACTGCAGCACATGTTCTGCAAGGAGTTTCTCCAGTAACTCCGGTGCTGAAAACATGAGATCACAAAATATAATTTGAAAACAACACAAAACTAAAAAGCAAATGGGGAAAAAAACCAACCTTGTATCGCCGCTCTAATAGGTATCATAGTTCTGCCTGCTGTACAGGAGAGCAAATCAGAAATATGGAGAATGGATGTTTTATGACAAGATGTACTTATCTGCAGTTTACATCTCAACTGTGGAACAGAGTGCATACAGGTTAGTATCTCTGCAAAGAACCTCTAGCAGCTACTGATGTTTCTTAACCAGTAACCTGCAATTTAAAAAATTCTTTTGCTACTTTCTGTAGTTTTCATCTAAACAAAGCAAAAGAATCTTGCCACACAGAAAAAAGAAAAAAAAAAAAAAAGTAATATTCTTGGAATGACTGAAATATTTGCATGCCAAATAAGCCTTCAACACTACCATCTGGTGACTGTTGCAGTGAGAATAACAAGCATTTCACCTGAGGATCTGGAAGTGTTCCAGCAAAATTAGTCCTTAGCAGTATTAAAAAAGTAAATATGTCTTGTAGCAAAAGCATTCTGATCAGAGCAACTGTGTAGTCCTGCATTTTGTCTCCAGTGTTGGCAAATGTAAAAGGCTACTTGTAAAGATCTTATCAGCATGCACTTTCTGCAACTCAGTTTCCACACCTGCCATTATTCTGGATACATCTGAGGGCGCCTCTTTGCCTGTCACTAAGCAGCTGAGAGAAATAATCTTCTTCAGATATAGAAGTGTATTGTGTAAATTTTCCTATGGTTAGAATTTGCCAGTGATAATGTAAAATCTAGGTATGCTGGTCAAAATCATTCTGTATTAGTAAATAATAATTTTATACACAGCTTCTGCTAGTCTGAATTACCTGGTATTGCTCTAAAAACTCATCATGTCAGAAGCACAATGATGATGGAGAAAAGTTTTATTAAGCTGCTTGTAAGATGATGAAGATTATATTGTTGTTGTTGTAATTATTATTATTATTACAAGTCTGGAAAATACAGTATTAACCCTTAAAAAACATTAGTTTTACTATGAGAACCAATTACACGGTCACTTTCCAAAACCAGATTCTGAGATTGCTCAAGAAAAAAATTTTATTTCTTTCTAAATGTGAAAATTAATTCCGACTATACTTATTTTTTAAAAATCTTTTCTTCAATATTTGTTCTGCAGAATGCATTAATTTTTAACTGGTTTCTTGTTAACTTTCCTCGTGCAAAATTGCCACAGCGATAGGCAACACCACAGCTTGGTTGCTATAGGAAGATTTTGATATGTTGGCTTATTTTGCTTTATTTTGGTTTTCTCCAGAACATAAACATGCCCAGCTGTCTTCTTTTTTTTCTCTCTCTCTTTTTTTTTTTTTTTTAACATATATATTTTCCTTCCTCACCTGTGTTTGAGAAATATTGTATGATGAAAAGTTTTAGGACACACTGTGCAAATCTGATATTGAAGAGGGCAGGGACTGCTTTATAAAGATATCTGCCTTGCTTATCCATGCCACCTGCCGCCTTGCATGCTGGCTCTTCACTATTTTAATTTGCACATGGGAAGCTGTGAGCAGGGGTTCATAGTTCTGAACAAATCCTGAGCTTCTGCAAACAACAGCCTTGCAGAGTCACACTATATTTTCCAAGACTGAGCAGTGAGATTAATTTCTTAACTCTTTTGTTAAGGGGGATGAACCAAGAGGTGTACCAAGGTTTAGTATCAGTTAATAAATAATGAGGAGTTTGTTGCCTATCATAAAATGTCACTGCTGTCAACAGGTAAACTTTGCTTCTTACTCTAGCCTGTTTTAAAGCTCTTAATGGAACTAGACACATGATGATGCCTGAAAAGTTATGTATAAGCAATAAAACTCAAGAAGACAACAGCTACACAGCAGGATCAAAATGGGAAGAAATGACTGACAGCAAGCATCTCCCTGAGAGGACTTGAGAAAGTAGAGAAGAGAATGAAAAAGAGATGAACTGACTTCAAAGAAAGTCAGAAACATCCCAAGGAAGAGGAAACTGAAGGTGAAAAACAGAAGCAGGCTCCTTTTAAATACCTGGGAAAGTAGAGCATAGGGAGGTTCTGTTCTGTATAAATTCACTCATGCAGTTTAAGTATAACAAATGTCCTTTCTGTGTCTTCCAACCCTGCCCATGTCCTGAGTTGTTGTGCCTTTATTGCATGCTGCGGACAGACTTCCCAAGAAAGGTCAAACAAGATTCTTGACGTTCCTTCCTATCTGGAATTCTATGATTCTATGATTCCTTCTCCTTGTCTGTTTACAGGGAGAGTTTCAATTTCTGTGGCTCAGGGCTGTCAAGGCAGTCTGACATGGACAGTAATCAGCATAACATCTGAAGGCACTGGAGTACATAGTGGGATATATTTGTTTTCCTCTCCTAAGCATAGAGAGTTTAAGATGCATATTGTTAAGCTTTTCTCCCTAAATATATGGAAAAAAGTTTTTTGAAAAAGAGGAAAATAAAATCAGGGAAATAGAGTAATGGCCTCCAGGAGTCAGACCTGTTAAAGGGAAGGACAAACGATAAAAAGGGAAAGAAGCAGCCATTCTTGTTCCTTGACTCAGACAGGAAATCAATTTTCACCCATAATGTTCTTGATGTAATTTATAAATAAAAGCATTTCAGTGTGGTCTGCTTTTTCAGTAAAGCTTCAAACAGACTTAGCACTTGGCTTCACAGATAGGAAACATTAAGAAAATAATTTCTCAATGGCCAGCACCTGAATAACCTCAGGTTCATTTCTGCCCCGAGTGGATCTAACTCAAGCTATGTGTGAATGCAGTCTCAAGCTCACTTTCTGACTTAAACACAGATCATATCAGTCCAATAGGCAATATTAATCATAAAACTTTGGATAACTGAATATGGCTGTATACTACTGACCCTGCTAACATTCATTTGGATGGTTCGCTAAAAAAAGGGCCCTGGGTTTAATACAGTTGGCATTTCAAAATATAGCACTGAGGTTGAGGAACCTCAACCAACCTTCATCTTCTGAAAGTAACCTCACCCAGCAGGCAGCCTTGGGGATCTCAGCTGCCCCAACAGGCTGAGCCATGGGAATTTCAGCCTGGAGCACAGAAGATCATAGATTTACCTGCACAATAGACCAAGCATGGTAGAATTAATGATGAAATGTTCCTAGTGTTAGACTTTCTCAAAGGCTGTAACATGACTGTCACATATCCAAGAACAATGCACTTTTGGACTGAGCTTTCAATGTAAATAACTGATTCTTCTCATGATTGCTGTCAAGTCCTGAGTGCTCTTTCCCTCTTACGTAGTTTCAAATAGCATCTGAGAATGCAGTTTCCTGTCCCACTACCACATCCCTAAAAATGTCTACAAAAATAATGCTCATTCTTCAAAAGGTGGCTAAAAAAACCCTCCAGCCTACATGCTACATGGTGCACAATCTTAGTTTCACTGGAGTGTGAGGAATATGAATGGTTTACTGAAACTTGCTTTGTTAGCTGCTTGTTTCTCCTTTCATTTTTTAGCAAAGGTTTTCCAGAAGCTGTTATGGAGTATTTTTGTTGTAAGACACCATTGAATGCATAATGCCTCATACCTAAATTAAAGAAGAAGAGTCCCAGCAGAGGTGTTGGACTGCTGGATCTCAAGAGGTGCCTTCCAACTTTAGCAACTCCACAGCTCAGCCCAGGTCAGTGCTGTAGCCTGCTATTCCTTACAGCTCAGACCCAGGTGACTCTCACTCACCCCACAATCATTGGTCAACTGGCTTTTAAAATAAAAGTATATGTTTGCATACAAATCCAGCATCTGCATTTTTACAAATGCTTTTTTCAAAGCCCATGTTATTACCACTATACCTCTCTCACTAAAAAAAGAAAAAGTTGGGCATTGAGGAGACAAACCCATTATAAGCCTGAGGGATGGTAGTTCCTGCTCAAGTACAATTTACAGCTGAGATATAAATCCTGGACCCAAGCAGCTTATACAGAGTGGCTTGTGTCAAGTCTAGCAGCAGTGATACAACCGTGGCTGCTGCCACCAAATCTCTCTTTGTTCATACCTCTTCTCTCCTCTGCAGCATCTAATGAACTGAGGTTTTTCCTTTTCTCTCTTTTTAAAATAAATAGTATGCAACTGAGGAGAAAAAACACAGGACTTTGACTGAAGTTCATCTGGTAACAACAGCACATGGACCACAGCTGAGCCACTTTATCAACCACTGCTCCTAGTAAAGGAAAATAATTACAGCTAAAGGTTCATGCTACTCCACTGTCCTTTCTTTTTTTTTTCTATGTCATGTACATTATTTTTACTTTGCTTAACATATTTACTTTTCCTCAAAATAGGATCTCAACTCTGTTATAACAGGTTTAAAAAAAAAAAAGAAAGAAAGAAAAAAAACCCTGACTTTTCAAGGTTTAAGACAGAGTGAACCTTTAGGTAAAATCTGAGTAACTCCTTCTCAAAAGCATCAGTACTGTGATTCAGATGAAAATCAGTTCAACAGAATTGATTATCTAAGTTGAATCAGTTGAGCTTTATCCAGATCCAGTCTGCACAAAACCAAAGATAAAAAAAGGAAGTCTCGGTGTAGGCTGAAGAAAACAACAGTTCTTTTCCTACTCTGGAGCTCAGCCTACACCTCTTGGCATGAGTTTGAGACCTCCAAATATGGATGTGGAATGAACCTGTCTTCAGAGTGAGCAGATAAGACATACACCAAGAACCATTCTGAAATAACATTCAAAAAGTAAAAGAACCAGACAAATCAATACTATGGGGTATATACCTATTACTCTGAAACTCTACTAACCCACAAACACACAGTGCTGGCAGGCTTGAAGGAATAAAACAGACAAACTATGTGAGGGAAAGCAGAGTCAAAACATGTCTGATTTATTGTTCTGTGTTTATGTTACTGCATTAATTAGTCATTCCCTTTAATTTCAATTATCCTGCCTTGGGACAGAAAAGCATCACTAAAGTGAAGATTGCAGTGACCTACCCTGCTTTGGAAAAATCTAATTTTAGAAGGCAATGTCATTTTATTGACTATATTAGTAACAATGCCCAAATGCTTAGTTTGCAGTTCAAAAATGCTTGAGGGAGATCATGACTTACATGGAAATACTTCTCGCATTTGGTGGGAAATTAGTTGGTGCATTTTTTTTTTCATCAGGAATCAAAAATACCAAGCTTCTTTAGCTACTAATAGGATAAAGTATTCATGTGGTTCTGTGTGAATGTCCTTCTGGGCTCAAACATGCTCTCTACCAGAGATACTATCTTCTAGAAACCACTTTGTTAAGTCACAGTAATTGCCTATCTTGAAAAACACATCAACTAAAATTAAACTAAGGTAACATCAAATAGTCTTTCTCTGTAAAAAGTGTGAGGTCAGACCAGAGTGGGCTTGCTCTTTGATGACAGGCAATGGGATGATGGGGATAAATTTACATCATTTGAAGATCTGCCCTCACAGCTCCTGCTGACTTCATTAAGGCATAGGAGGCTTATCATCCTGTGGAGAAAATAAATGATAAATGATATGAGAAAATAAAATAATTTGTTCTGGGGTCCAAACCATGTCATTAGAAATAGAGGGCAACCTGAATGCATTTTGATTAGAAACTCCACAGGGTAGCTTTAAATCCAAGCCTAATCGGAGAGTTGCCTGGGGTTATGCTGTCTCTGGCATGCCTTCATCTTTTTGGTTTTTTGATCCATCTAACTTATTAACGCCCAGATTTAGGATTTTTTTTCCCAAGTTAGTTGCAATCTCCTCATAATATTCCTTTCCACCTTAAAACGGCTGAGCTCTACGGTCAATGATAACTTAAGCTTAATTAGATTTTTATGCCTGGAAATTAAAAATTAATTTCTTAACAGTTAGCAAATACTGCAGTGCTGTTTCATGTAGAGGTGCTAGGCAATAAGCAATATATAAACAGATAATATTTTTTCATTCATCTTTACTTAAATAAAAAAATATTTCCACTTTGTTTGATGTTATTCTCCTCCTCCCCACTTTTTACTGGTTCTTATGGTAAACTGAAAGAATCATGTTGCAAGCTAAAACATGATTCTTTACAGGTAGACAGGGGGAGCTGATCCACAGTTCCTAAGGGGACTGTATGAGATGAAATTTGTTTGTAAAACAGGGTGTCCTAGTAGTTTATCATCATCTTTCCAAGCAGAAAAAGAAGCAATCCACTGCTAGACACCCAAGAAATGTCTAATAATCAATTTGTAACAGAATCCAACCATCAACAACAACAAAAAAACCCAACAAAATAACACAAACCAAACCAATCAACCAACCAAAACCTACAATACAAAAAGCACCAAGCAAACAAAAACCATGTCACTAGAGCATGGCCTATTTTTGAACACCCCCAGGAATGGTGACTCCACCAACTCCCTAGACAGCCCATTCCAGAACCTGACTACTCTTTCAGTAAAGAAATTCTTCCTAATATCTAAACTAAACCTCCCTTGGTGCAACTTAAGGCCATTTCCTCTCATCCTGTCATTATTTACTTGAGGGAAGAGACCGCGACCGCCTCATTACAGCCTCCTTTCAGGTAGTTGTAGAGAGCAACAAGGTCTACCCTCAGCCTCCTCCAAACTAAATAATCCCAATTCCATCAGCCTCTTCTCACAGAACTCATTCTCCAGACTCTTCACCAGCTTGGTTGCCCTTCTCTGAACTTGCTCCAGCAACTCAATGTCTTTCCTGTGGCGAGAGGCCTAGAACTGAACACAGTACTCAAGCTGCAGCCTCACCAGTGCCAAGCACAAGGGCATGATCACTTCCCTTCCCCTGCTGGTCACACCGTTTCTGATACAGGCCAGAATGCCATTGGCCTTCTTGGCCACCTGGGCACACTGCTGGCTTATGTTCAGCTGGCTGTCCACCAACACCCCC
>JANHFX010012081.1:0-12861 GCA_027560015.1 Chloroceryle amazona | reverse complement strand
AATGCCATTGGCCTTCTTGGCCACCTGGGCACACTGCTGGCTTATGTTCAGCTGGCTGCCCACCAACACCCCCAGGTCCCTTTCCTCCAGGCAGCTTTCCAGCCACTCCTCCCCAAGCCTGTAGTGTTGCATGGGGTTATATACCCTTACATTTGCCCAAAACAATTTAGAGGCAAACAGACCAGTAAGTCAGTGTCAGACAACCCAGTTATTGCAGCAGTTACTAAAAGACAATCTAGCTGTCTTCAGATTTTAAATTATTTAGAGATTAAGGAGGCTAACCTCCACTGGAAATTTATGAAGGTCCATGAACTGAAGGGATCTGAAATCACCCAAGAGTAATAGATGAGTGTGGATGCCATTTTTACAGTAACACATGTTAAGAACTAAATCGGACAGAATGAGTGTGTTTTCATTTTGATGCTAACAATCAATCAAATGGATGAGTATATACCTAAGCTTTCATGTATTGTCAAAATAATAACCTTTTTTTCATTATAACTCGAAGTATCTGGTACTATAGTGCTTGTGTAAAGAGTGTCTTGCAATCATAATAATAATAACAATGCATATTTCAGAGCCACATTAAAGTAGACAAAAGGTTGGCATGATGACCTTGAATTTGCTGTGAAAGAAAAAACTCATAATTCCCCAAAGTAAGAAAATTAATTTATGAGGAAAAGAGTAGTTATTTAAGAACATAGAAAACAGGCAGAGAACAGGCTATAACTTAGGGAGAAACAAAGCTTTCAGAGAGGTCAAAACAAAGATTTATTACTGAATTCATTCCTTATTCCTTCTCCTAGAACTTTGATTTACAAATTTTCCAAATTGCCTCAGTATACAATGATTTTCCTTACCAAAAAAAATTTTTTAAAAAGTTATTCAATATACACTGGAACCTTCCACACCTTAAGACAGCATAGAATGGATTTCCAGTTACTCTAATAGGATTTGCAAAGCAACATATGCAGATAAATTCTAACTCTTTTAAAGAGAACTCTATTCAAAGGTATCAAAGACTCATTAAAAAAATAGTGATGGTTCCTAAAGATCAGATCCTAAAAACTTTGTATATTTGCCAAAGCAGAAGTGTTTCAAAGGCACATACAAAAGAGCTCGAGTTTATTTGGTATTCATTTATGATGCACCACTGAAAAGAGACTGGTCCCATGGTCTTGACACCAATCCATTAGATATTTGTAAGCATTGATAAGATCTCCTCTCAGTCCTCTCTCTCCAGGCTAAAAAGGTCCAGATCTCTCAGCCTTTCCTTGTCAGAGAGATGCTCCAGTGCCCTAATCATCTTCATTGCCCTCTGCTGGACTCTCTCTGGTAGTTCCTGTCTTTCTTGAACTGAGGAGCCCAGAACTGTACACAATACTCCAGATGTGTCTTCACTAAGGCAGAGTAGAGGGGGAGGAGAACCTTCCTCAACCTGCTGAACACACTCTTCTTAATGCACCCCAGGATACCATTTGCTTTCTTGGCCACAGAGACGCGTTGGTGACTCATCGTTAACCTGTCATCCACCAGGAGTCCCAGATCCTTCTCCACAGAGCTGCTTTGCAGCAGGACAGCCCCTAACCTGTACATACTGGTTCGTGGGGTTATTCGTCCCCAGGTGCAGGACCTTATACTTGCCCTTGCTGAACCTCATTAAGTTCCACTCTGCCCAACTCTCCAGCCTGTTCATGTCTTACTGAATGGCAGCACAACCTTCTGGTGAGTCAGCCACTTCTCCCAGTCTTGTATCATCAGCCAATTTGCTGAGCGTGCACTCCACCCCTCCAACCAGATCATTGTTGAATATGTTGAACAAAACTGATCCCTGGGGAACTTTGCTAGCTACAGACCTCCAGCTGGGCTCTGCACCACTGATCACAACCTCTGAGCTCTGTCCTTCAGCCAGATCTCAATCCGCCTCACTGCCTACTCATCTAACCCACACTTGTTATGAGAGACAGTACCAAAAGCCTCGGTGAAGTCGAGGTAGACAACATCCACTGCTCTCCCTTCATCTACCTAGCCAGTCACACCATCATAGAAGGCTATCATATTGGTCAAGCATGATTTCCCCTTGGTGAATCCATGCTGACTACTCCCAATAAACTTCCTTTCCCCCACATGCTTAGCAATGACACCCAGAATGATCTCTTCCATATCTTTCCAGGGACTGAGGTGAGGCTGACTACCTTCTAGAGCCCTAAACCATGTGATTCCTCCAAGTAAGTCTCCTAAAGTCCAGGGTTGTAATCCTACTTATTGTCCTGCTTCTTCCTCACATGATCCTGAACTCCACCATCTCATGGTCACTGCAGCCAAGGCTGTCCCCAACCTTTATGTCCCCAACCAGACCTTTTTTTTGTTCATTAGTACAAGGTCCAGAAGCACACCTTTCCTCATTGATTCCTCTACCATCTGTGTCAGAAAGTGATCGTCAATGCACTGCAGAAACCTCCTGGGCTGTGTGTGCCTCGCTGTGTTGTGTTTCCAGCAAATATCAGGGTGGTTGAAGTCCCCTGTGAGCACCATGTACTGTTTACAAAAAAAACAAAACAACAACAAAAACCAACAACAACAAATAAATAATTTAAAAAAACAAACAAACAAACAAAACAACAACCAAAAAATAAGAAGTTGGAAAAGGACAAACTTTTGAAAACCAAAATATTTCATGCTGCAACCACAAAGCTAATAATCTAAAATCACCATCTGAGCTCCAGAGACTTGTGTCCTCCCTGAGTCCATGCAGTTCTCAGAACAACCAGTTAACTCCCTTAAAACATCCTTTATTTCTGCTTGTGATGATACCTATTTTCACATACAGGTCCCTTGCCTCTTATGATGATGTAAACAGAAAACAAAATTCTGTGATATTTTAAGAAAATTATAACTGAAATATTAAATGATTCAAGAGTAATTAAGTCAAACTTAGAATCTCTTTTTTCTTATGATGTCATAAGAATATTCAGAGTAAGGTTGTGGCTTTGTGTGAATATTCATACAGGCACTAAAATTTATAAACCCATTAGCTGTATTATACAGGTTTTCTTCTCAGCTGTAGTTTGAACCTCTTGTCCCTTGAGGTTACTTCCCTCCTCCCTCCCTAAAACAAAACAAATAAACATGGCATCTTTTTGTACTACTAGTAGTTTGGGAGGTTTATTTTGGGGGATTAACTGCTGATTTTTCTATATGCCAGCGTAGCTGCTGCTTGGCACTGGTGGCTGCCCTATGTATAGCATTGACTGAAAACGTGCATTACTTAATGGTATACAGCAGTCATGTGAAAGTAGCAAATTATTTTTCCAAATACAAAACCTTTCTTTCTGTTACATTTCTATGTTGTGAATGATTCTCAGGGATCTATAGAAACCTTATATCAAATGGAGAAACCGCATCTCAGTTTCACTTAAACCTCTTGTTTTCAGGACCTTTCATGACAATGCTGCCATTCTTGGGCATGGGGTGGGTAAGGTGCAGTTTCTCTGCAGGGAAAACAGGACAGAAGTTTTCAGTTTTTCATGTACATCCAAAACCTTTCAGAAGTCATCACTCAGTGCTTCTGAAAGTTCTGCTTGTCCTGCAGGTACTGACCACTACAGAGATGAGCTTTGTTGCCTGAGATGCAGCTCTCCAAACTCACAAATTTCTTTTGGTATCAGGAAGTATAGCAAGCCCATTATTTAAAATAAGTGACTCCTACTTCTCTGACAAAAATTCTCCTCATTTTAACGAGCTTAACTTTAATCCTAAACCTCTGAATCTTTTGGAAGTGGCACTTTTTTTTTTTTTTTAAACTCCAACCATCAGCCAATTTCAGAAGAAATCAAGGAAAGAAGCTGCTTACAAAATGGCTCATGTTGTTCTCTAGGCTAGTTCAGAGATGACATATTTCCATGCTGCCAAAGAGGGTGAGTTAGGAAAATTATTGCCAGGCACTCTCATAGGAGTGAAATTATCTCATTTTCTGCATGAAGGGAAAGGGGAGAAGAAGCTGGAGGGATGGAAGGGAAACTGGTGACTGCTCCAGACCATCAAGTCCTCCCAGCACTCAAACATGCAGATATAGTCAGGTCACCAGATTGTTGCTCAGTGGTGAGAAACAGGGAAGACACCAGTGTTAAGGCTGCGTAAGGAAAGAGGAAGGTGCAAAGAAAAAGGCCACCAGTATGCTCCTGAAAGTGTCTGGAGCAAGTATCTTGAACTGAATAAAGAGGTACTAGAAAAGAGATTTCCACACCATTTCACTGACTCAGGCCTCAGCTGATGTGTACCATGACATTAAAGATTCATTCTTTTTCACACTTTTAATTTTCATGTAAGCATCTGCCAAAAAGCCTGCCTTTTTCATGTATTAAAATGTCTCATATAAAAATGATACTAGCCTCTCTTACTCCCAGTTTTGCCACCTGATCATTTTAATGAAGAAAAAAAAAAATCTATCTGGCAACATAACACATGGCCCTGGATGAGACAGACACATAGCTAGCCTCAGACTAGAAAGAGAGATGGTATCTCAGGAAATAGAATGAGGAACTGAAAAACTCCACATCTGTTTCTGCAGTTTCAAGAGAACCTTTAAGGTTTTTTCTAAGATGAGTGACAGCTACAAGAAATGTCTGTCTTACGTGACATTCTTGCTCTAAGCTCTAAGCTTATACGTTGTTCACTTGCCAGAGCATAACTGACTCATCTGCAAAGTGCTTTGAGATGCAGTGGTGAATAAAGTATTGCAGAAATGGAAAATGCTAATTTAATGCTATGGAAAGATCTGCTAGGAGTGGTTCTAGATGATGAGGTACAGGTGGAGTGGGAAAATAATCAATAGAAAAATAGCCAGTTACTAACCTGTGTACCTTAAAAAAGGTTAAACATTATTTTTTCCACTATGTTAAACTCTCTCTGTGGGCCAGCTCTCACCTTCATGGTGTTTTTGACTTCATTTGCTGGAGAATTAAGAGATTTGGAACCATACTCAATAAATTTGTTTCATTGGCAGTTCAGCCAAACTACTGTACCAACCAATCATAGAATGAATTCACAGTTTAATCTTTTGCTTAAGTACTTGTGCCCTAATAAATCATTAATAAGTCATCTATTACGTCATGCAGTTGGCATCTGCCATGGTATCCCAAAGCAACCATGATCTACAGCTTTGCTCATTGCCCATACAGCTGATGCTGCTGAGCAGGGCAGTTAGTGTTATCATCAGAGTAGACCATCTCGAAACACAGTCAGAGTCCATAGCTTCTGGGGTTACTGAACCCCGCAAAGAGTAGAAGGAAGATTTATGCCCCAGCTGCTTGGCACTGACATGACCTTACCACTGTCCAGCAACAATTTAAACCCTTGAAAGGAACTAAAATACAGTTACTTTCTTAGGCACCAGTTCAGCTTGATGTCATCAAAGAACAGAGTTTGAACAGTAGCAGATGTTGAAGCAGTATAAGACCTTGATTAGTCTTTAGATATACAGTTGTCACAATACCTTGTTTAATATTAGTTATAGATGAATTCGCATATATGCTTCTCACATGAACTATTAAATACTGAACAGGCTGATGCAGCTTTGGCTGCACTGGGAGAGTACAAAGGAAAAGTTAGTCATATACTGGCAGTCCCAGTTCTGTGTTGGAAGCTAATCTTTATCTTAAACCACTAGTTATGTGTGAAAACAAACCCACAGTCTAGGAACTCAACCCATTTGACTGAAGTGTAGCAACCAATCCAATATATAAAGCAGGTGCTTAAACCTTGGAGAGATCATAATTTCTGATAAAGCAGAAACGTGTGGATTGTATCCAGCTAATAGGTTTGAAGAAACCCTCCATACCAACAAAGCTATGAAGTTTTCTACTTTTTTTTTTTAAAAAAAAAGCAACCCAGCTATATGTTACAGCTATGTTTCCAAAGCCAAGCATCTTGTTCTACAAATGACAGGTTTAATCTACTTTTGCATTAAGCTACAAGATCTCTTGGGAATTTAAACATCGTCTGAGAAGGGGTTGAGGAAGGGGAACAACTCAACTGTCAAACAGCAGAACCATGAAAAAACCTCCTTTAACCAATTATTGCTAAGAAAACAAGAAAGAAGAGAAAGTGTTTGCATTTGGATGAGGTTGTGTTATCTGTACTGAGTTATTCCCATTAAATCACTGCAAGGTGCCTGGGAAGGAGGAATGTATTCTAAATTCACTTAATAAATTTACTCACTGGTGAAAGAACTGTAAGGCTATTTTTAATTACTTGAATGAAATGAATACTCACATAGCAGGTTAAGATTTTCAGGACCTGTAACAAATTCTCCAAAAAAATAAATGAAAAGCAAGCCTGTAATTGTCCTCTTAGCTTTGAAAATTCTCCACACAGAAAATGCTTAAATAGGTATGAATAATTATCAAATTGAAATAAAACTAAAGAAAGAAGGAAATGGAAGAGAAAACCACTGTACTCAATACACTTGTATAGCATGCAGATGCCAGACTGAGAATGGTCTAGCTGGTTAAAAGTTTTCTTACTATTTTTTTTTTACTAATATCTTCTTTTACAGCATTTTGTTCTCATTTCTCTTGCTGTCATCTGTAGTTAACTATATCTCCCTTGTATCCCTTTTTATCTGCAAACTTTAGCGGAACAGATCTTTAGAAATGTACTAGTATTTAAGAAGTGACCTACTCTGGAAGTGAAGGCCTATTTGTTTGCACACTCTTGTTCCGCTGATGCATCCATCCATCCATTCTGAAGCCTGTATAGCTGTGAAAATGTTAGTAGACATGGTAAGTTCACCTGGTTTTGTATACACTTTACCGAGAAAATTTCATTTCTCCTTCTACAACTGAACCAGTGTATATAGTTAAGCATTTGTAAGTAAAACTCCTGTCTAGTCATAAGGACTTTAATCTGGCCTACAAAGAACTAAATGCAGATGGTTTGCCTGGAAGGAACAGACTAAAGCTGTGTAATCGCAGTCTGACAGCTTTCAAATAGTATTCTTGTATATTATAGAAAATACATTGAAAGTAAAGACAAAACAAAGAAATAATAATTATGTGTATAATCCTCTTCATCCAGGCTATCTATCAGCATGGACACTCTATAGTATGGAGCTCTATAGAGCTCACTATCTTAGTACATCTTATTGACTATGAAGGTATATACCGTTATCAGCTCTCTTGGAAGAAAAAGATAATGTCATATAACACAGCAGGTAACACAGCAAGTATTTCTATCAGAATAGCACACCAGATTCGAGACCATGACCTGACACCCTGGCCTTGGAAACATCCATGATAGCATTGGAGATATCACTTTAGAAAATTGTAGCTACCAGGGCTATTGCAATGTTCTAAGGCATCTGACCAACAGATTGGTCGGAAAGTTAGACAATTTCTATTCCCTAGAAATCTCAGCAAAAGTTATTAATGCTGTGAGGGACAGATATGTAGATATATAGGGCCATAACCTCTAAGGGTGACCTGCCCACATCACAGAGACATTCAACAAGACAGTGCTGTGACAGATGGCTTGATGTCAAATGCCTATATGTTGTCAACCTCTGCTGGCAATATTGTGCTGCTGACCTAAAAAGATACTGATAAACTGGGTAAAAAAATGTCTGTTCACTTTTTCAACTATTTGCAGGAGGGGTACAGCTGGTTCAGGGCCATCACAGTGATATCTTCCAGCACCTTGCCATTTACTGCAGCAGAAACAAACTTTCTGACTTAAAAGTTACACCCTTAACTATATTTCTGAACCTTCAAGTTATTCCAGTAAGAACCTTTTTAAACACACTGTAAAAATTGTGGTTTATATTGCATAGAACTTTCTGTGTCTGATGGCAACACTCTCCTGCAAGGTCATTCCAATCTGCCTGAAGAGAGGGGCTGCCATTCTCGGCAACATCTGAGGAACAAAGCGGGTATGAGTTCAGCATCCATGTGGACAAACTACTGGATATCCAATAGCTGCATTATTGGTGTCCTGCCCTGCAGCTGCTCCTCCTGTTTTATCTCTAAGTCCTGTGTACCTTGTCCTTATTCAATGTCTGATAACTTGTGTTTTATAAATACACAGTTTGAATTTACTCAGTTGTTTTAAATAGGAGACTAAAGTACATCTCTGATACCAGAAGAAAATGAGATGCCAGAAGTGTTTGGTTTTTGCATGTTTCTCTTCTACACACTATAGGGTTTACACACAGCACTAAATATGTTCCTATAGGCCTAATTACCTTTGTTTCTCACGTGTTGTTTGCTGTTTCTCAGTGACTGTAATGATTACTTTTAAGCATTTCAGGTTTCAAGTCTTCAGATGTATGAGACTGTGACCTTTTAAGAGCTATCAGCTAATTTACTAGAAGATGAGGTTCAGTTCAAGAACTTTTCCATTTGATGGCCAGTTAGCCAACACCTCGCTTGGATTTCATGGGGTCAATGTTAAGAGTTTCTTTGCATTTCCCTGAACTTCAGCCTCTTTTGTCTGTTCAGCCCCAACCATAGCTTGACTATTAAGAGCACATTTGCAAATATAAAGATTATTAACTGGAAACTCAGTAGACAGGCAAGGAACGCCTTTTGAGCTCAGCCTGAAAACAACATCAGATATGCGGCAAAAGGTAAGCAGCTATGCCTATTATCTTTATGCGTAGTAGAATAAACATTAAGCACTGTATTGAAGTATGAAGCACAATTTAACTTTCTCAAATTACAGTTTGCAATAACCAGTGTTAGAGGTATGATTATAGGATTGTAAATTATTTGAGTATGCCAACAATATATTTAACATCATAACAACATTTATTTATAATCCAATTTCTTATTACTGATTTCAGGTATTACAACTATCATGCAAGAATTTTAGTTATAATAAAAAATGCAGTCACTCAAGACAGCTGGCCACTTAGTATTTGTCAAAGAATATTTATCGCTTCTGTTCTATTTTCCTTTTAGACTACAAGTTTATTTAGTTTGTTTATAATTGCAGGTTAAAGTTGCTGCTTGGTCCAGGTCACAGCAGAGTGTAGTGGGTACCTTCTGGGAATTTAGTTCTCCATGAGAAAGAGTGAAATGAACAACTGAGGACCTTGATCTTTCTGGGCAGTATTCAGATCACCCACGGCATATGAGCTCAAAAACTTGACAAGCAATTCAGGTTCATTCAGCCAAGCACTTAAGGTGGCTTGAATGGTTTTCACCAGGTGACTGCTGATGGCATGTCCACTACATCACGAACAAGCCTCGGAGGTAATGGAGAAGAGGTTCCCCTCTGCCTAATAGCACACCCATGTGTTACTGCTGGACAGCCTGGCTTAAAAATTCTTTTGTGCCTGTTGCTTCATGCCATACCTAATGATCAGTCACATCAAACAAACACCCACCAGCTGTCAATGCAGTGGAAATGCCAAAGCTGGTTTTGTTGGTGCATTTTCACTGTCTGCCTCCCAGCTCTTGGGACCTCTCCCTCCCTTAACAACAGCTATGAGGGAAGAAGGCTGATTTATCATTTTACTGAAGAAAGCTGAGAAATGACAGACTGTGTGAAAAAAATGCCCTATCCTACAAGAAAGGACTTCCTCTAGTTTCATCAGGCCAAGAGCACAACGAGGTCCAGGGGCAGGGAGCTCACAATAATCTAGGTCAAACCAGGACTCAGAGAAGACAGCAGAAGTGGAGAATAATTAGCTGTTGGATGAGCATTGCAAGAGAAGCAGCATGTTCTCTCTTTCTCAGAGGCTTGCTGCATGTGGAGGAGGAGCAGATGTCTTTGCAAAAGAGCTGCTTCAGTTTAACTACAGCTTATTTGGGAAACAGCAAGAATCCCAGACAACATGACCCAGCCCATGTTATTCAGATGGTCAACTAAATCTTCATCATGTTGCCCTTCATCCTTAAAGAGCAATATGACAACACCTAGTGCCTTCTTGTGCCACATGAGTTAATACAAGGTTTGCTGTTGCTTAGCAGTTGTTCCCACCTCCACAGAGAAAGACCCCAAAACAAACCAAGGGTCCCATAACAGGCACTGTTCACCATGAAAACTGTTACCCCTTTATTATAAAGACCTATATAACTCATGGCTCATTGCAACTATGGGCAGTCTCAGTCACCTCAGCTCACAGTGACTGCAGTACTGCTGAATTATCTGCTCCCACCTATCTATTTATTTTGGCTCCTAGCTCAAATGCACAGATTTGGTAATAACAGGGCCTGGGAAGTGGTGGCTACTTCTGTTCTGTCCTGGGACAATACATTTTATCCAATGCAAGATCTACTGCTCCAGAGCTCTCTCACTGTTTAGTACTAGGATCTGGCACTCTTGCATGTCTTTCCACAGACACCAGCAATGGCAGTTCTATCTAAATAAGCTAGCATCTTCTGACACCCCTCAAGATATATTCATCTGCTTCCAAGTGGATTTTTCTTACCATTACAGACAGGCCTACCTGTATATTTTCTTACTATTTGTTTTTGTTTGGTTACATTTGGTTTTGTGTGTGTTTGTTTGTTTTCTTTAAGCAACCGGCACAACTGGCACACTCCTTCAGTTCCTGCTGAAATTCTTTTCTACCAATGTAGAGATTGCCTTTTTCACATTCTAGCACCTGTCAGTCTCTGGGAACAAATGCAGTTCAGGAAAACATATGGGTTGCAGTCTACCAGGTCATTCATCTGGTAAGGAATTGAATCTTTACACCACCACTTTTCTTCCTTGATATTTAAAAACGATAGTAAGTCTGGGGTAATCTTCCCAATGCTAGTGTCAAAGCTGAATTGTCAGTCTTGTCACTGTAGTGGGAATGCAAACAGAATCACAAAATACAGAGAAAAAATACCATCAGTTGCTGCTGAGTTCAGAAATTGCTCCATGTTACCAATAGAATATGAGTCTGTCATAGACTGGAAGTGTTGGCCAACTGTTCAATCACAATCATCCTCAGGGAGGACCGAAGGACCTGCATTTGGTAGCATGGAACTGTGCATGGTGTGAGCAGGTTGATGATCTGCTCAACCAAGCACAGCAGGTGAAGTTGAAAGGCTGCAAGCTTAAGTCAAAAGGCTTAGGAGCATCAGGGAGGCTGAGGAGGAAATCAATTGGTGGAGCCAAGCTCTGCCTGCCCTGAGACTGAAAAGGGAACACCCATTAAAAATTACTGAGGGTCAGGTACCCGCTACATCCTGTACCTGTCAGACTGAAGACAGAAACCTAAAGGAAGAGGGAGTGGAGGCAGGTCTGCGGTCAGGACAGGAAGAAAACTACTGCCTTGTCCACCTTACCCCACCCTCTCGACACATGGCAATGGCAACAAGTTCCTGCCCCATGAGGCAGGCATGTTGCCTTAGTTACTTCCCCAACCTCCCAAGTGCCCTTGCTGAACGGGTTTGATGCCCTGCAAGTACAGCCAGACAACAGGAAGAAGTTGTTCCCAAAACTAAGGAAGACCAAACCCAGCATCCAAACATCTTCCACCAAAAAATAGATGAGTCATTGTTATAGGAGACTCTCTTCTGAAGGGAAGGATTGATATGCAGACCTGACCCACTTCTACGGGAAATCTGCTGTCTCCCCAGTGCCCAAGTTAAAGTCTTGGTAAAGAAGCTTCCTACCCTGGTACAATGTACAGATTAATATCCATTATTTACCTTCTAGATAGGCAGCCATGACCTTGAAAGAAGAAAACTGAGGGCTGTCAAGAGAAACTTCAGGGCCTTGGGTCAACTATTCAAGTGAGTGGGAGTACTGGTGGTATTCTCTTCTATCCCCTCAGTCACAGGGACCAACCCAAAAAGACTGAGGAGGACCAACCAGATCAATTAATGGCTTCGTACCTGGTGCTATCATCAGAATTTTGTTTTTTTTGACCATGGGTCAACTTACATGAGGCCAGGCCTGCTGGTGGCAGATGGGGTGAATCTCTCTCAAAGGGGGAGAAGGATTTTATCACAAGAATTGTCTGTGCTCATTGACCAAGCTTTAAACTCGATTCAAAGAGGGAAAGGGGGAAAACCACGCTCGCTGGAAACAAGCCTGGGACATTTGTGGGGCAGTGTGCCAGCTCCACTGCTATTTCAGGGGAAGAAGAAGACAATAAGCCATGCGATGGGGAAGATGCAAGAGCTATCAATGAGCTTGGACTCACAGTAGAACATGGGAACGATCAAGTAGTTGAAAAGGAGGAGGAGGATAATGATACTATCAGGGCTTCATGTCACAAGGGGAGGGATGACACACTAAGGCTGGAGGGATGGGGGGCTACTAAGGAACTCCAGCCCATTACCCTGCAGCATGCTGGGGACACAGCAGCACAGCCAAAATCTTGCGGAGATGAGTCAGGAGCTCCTGGGATAGTAACAGCCAACAGGGAAACATCAGGGAAACACCTCAAGGGAATTAATGGGTGTTTCCCTGGAAAGGGAACATGGCCAACTGCCCATCTGAAGTGCATCTACAGGAACACGCGTAGTGTGGACAACAAACAGGAAGAGTTGGAAGCTACTGGAAGGCTACGACATAGCGGCCATAACTGAAACCTGGTGAGACAAATCTTACAACTGACACTACAGAAGGGACAGGAGGGGAAGAAGGGATGAAGATGTTTCCCTCTATGTTAAGAAATGAATTCATTATGAAGAAATTTCCCTAAAGAATAGCCATGAGCAAGTCAAAAGTCTATGGGTAGGAATTAGAAACCAAGGTAACAAGGGGAACCTTGTGGTCAGAGTCTAGGCCTCCTGATCAAGGGGAGGTTACTGATAAAGCATTCCTACTCCAGCTACAGGAGGTATTGCACTCACAGGCTCTCATCCTGCTGGGGGACTTCAATCACCCTGACATTTGCTGGAAAAGTAACACAGC
>JANHFX010012080.1:34752-60407 GCA_027560015.1 Chloroceryle amazona | reverse complement strand
ACTCTAAACATGGGCTGTTATCACTGCTGGCAGCAGACACTGCAAAAATATGCTTCTAACTTCAGAAAGTGCTGTTAATTAGAACTACTGAACTGAAAAGTAAAATCACTGAACGGAATTAGTCCTGTTCTCACCCAAACCAGGACAGACTGGATTATCAGGTATACAATGGTTGAGATGTTAAGATTATTAAGAAAGCTTATATGAATCAGATTTTGCTCTACTTACAAACCCTAGCTAAGTAAAAGGGATGCACAGAAATTTCAAATCTATTTTGAAAAAAAAGGGTGGTCAGGTTGACCTGACCAGCTTTATCTTTCATGTTTTCTTTGTGGATCCCAGTCACTTGAGTCTTGAGATCTATATTTCCAGGAAAAGTTTCTGTACTTCACAAAAGGCTGAACACTTTTCTAATTCTGCTGACTGCATTGATTAGTTCTTCATAAAACCATAACAAGAGATTAGACATTGCTTAGTCAGCTTTGGTTTAGACTCCAGCTCAGTAGGAGCTGAATTCGAGCCTAAAAGTTTCAGTGTCATATGAACAATTATCCTTGGGAAAACTGTGCAAATTAACTGAATACAGCAGTAATTTTGTTTGTATCAATGGGAGCTATTCCGAAAGAGAAAGATCTATTTTAATATTTTGTAATGGATAAATGTGGTAGTCTTAAATAACTTGCTACAGTTTGTAAACTGCTGTACTGATTTATCATAATGCATAAATTGTCCTTGGAAGCTAATGGAAAATTTATGCAAGTCTGTTGCTTCCAGTATGACACTTAAAGGAATACATTCTTCCATGCTCCTTTCAACATTTCAGGGACATATCTTACAAATGGACAACTCAGGCATTTGAAAGAGCATGTGTTTACATGTATGCTTTTCTTAGAGGAAAAGGAAAATGCTACTCTTCTTGACTGGTTTGTGATAATAATAATTTTGCCTGTTTCCTTATATGTTACAATACCTAAAAAGATCCGTTACCGTAAAGTATGTTACTGTAAAGAAATTGCCTATACGAGCTTAATTTTAAACTCATTAAAAGGATTAGATATTGTGAGGGACAACTTTTTATACTGTGAAGAAGGAACACAATATGTGGGGAAATAAACAGCAGAAAAATAGTCATATGCAGAAACAGAATAACATGATGGATAGTATGATTAATATGAAAAATAAAGATTTCTCTCTTTCAATATTAGTGATATTAGTGGAAGAATGATGTGGACAGCATCAAGGCACCCCAGAATATACTCTATGTCTTAAGAAGAAACAGAGACAGAATAAGAAAGATAAAACTTTACTGGACTTCTTAGGATTCAGGTTTTCTGGTAGAGTGAACATGCCCTTTGTTAACAAAATAGCAAATGTCCTCAAGGAGTGTTCTCCCTTAAACTGATGGTGGTGGTGGGAGTAAACAAATAATGTGTTCAAAATTCCTTCTGTCTGTGTGTAGATATTCTTACTTAGAAATCATTTGTTCCAGACACAAACTCCTATGGCAGATACACAGCAATTACACCTGTAATCTCCAAAGGTTATTCCAGGAAGGTACATGAAGAATGGAGCACAAAATATGCCATATAGCTAAATCTTTTATGTTCTTAGCAAATTTTTAACTTTACCTTACAATTTCAGGAATGAATTCTTCATAAATTGAAGTTGGGTATTTCAGATTTGTGCCACTCTACCAGGAAGTAAATCTAGTCTCATATATTTTTCTTTAGAAGACTACACTATTGCCTGAATGCTATGATTCTAAATCAAAACAGTGTTTTCCTGAACATATAAACAAATATTCAAACCTGTTAGGAGGTAGCTGAGTGGTTGACTATTTTACTGATGCTACCTTTTCCACTGTCAAACAGGATTAAATTTATTGTCTAGTTCAGGGAAAAATAAATACAAGAAATTTCAGGTTTGTGCAAGTAAATCTGTTATATGTGACTTTGACATCTAGTAAAATATTGCCTAGAGTTATCTCATAGCTGAGCCACTGCAAATTGATATCTGATTATATTTTTTTTAACTTTAAATTTTAGTTTTCACAGTCTATATCTTGAAAGCATGTTTTTCTATCTGTATACAAATTAATATCTCAATTAAAAGTGTACATGTCTTACTAGTATGTGTCTGGTACTCAAGACTACAATCAGAAAGCCTTAATAGAATATAAACTTTTTATCTGCTTCAGGAAAACTCACCATCTTTCTTCATCATTAATATATTCTTCTTGATGGCCATGTTCCAAGAAGAAATACATGTAGAGGTGGAAGGAAGAACATACAGTTTTCAGGATAAATGATTGATTGCAACAAATTATCTTAATTGTTCTATGTTGAAGCCTTTTTAAAATCATCACTTAGTGACAGCTATCAGTCAGACACAGGCAATAGTATTCTTGAGAATTCCAGAAGTCATTCTAAAGAAACCTATAGAATTTTAGTCATTTCTGAAGCTCATAGGCCATCTTCTGAATGAATGAAGATCCAGTCTATTTTCTTTCCACAGTTATTTGCTATGTTGTTATTTTTATCATTAATAACAATTATTAATGTTGTTATTGTTATTAATATTACTAGTGATACTGTTATACTGGATGAGATCATGCACACATTCATGAGACATTCAGAATAATTAGCTGATCTCATTCTGTCTTACAAATGTTTCTGCAATTATGTGTTTTATAGTAATATCCTGGTAGTGACCAGAAACAACTTTTATTCACCTAATAGGAAAGATAAAATTAGCATCATGCTTTAAGAGGAGACTGAAGGATGTTTTGTTGGTTTTAAAATAAAAAAAAAAATATGCGGCACTCCTGTATTGGCTCTCCAGGACTTCTGAAGTGTGGAGATGGAACTGACTGTAAAGTGGTGCCACAGATCATCTTTCACATTGTAACACAGAATATTTTACTACTGCTTAGAGTACAACTTGTCAGTACTATTTTTTTCTATATATAGAGAGAAAAAAAAATGTTTTTTTTCCAGCAGACAGGACATGTCAAATAAATTTTCACAGTATCATGGCAGAAGAGAGATAAAATAGTCCTAATCTGTATGCTATGTTTGCTGATAGTGGTGGTCCTTTTATTAATTACATAATACAAGGCACAATAAACACGAAAACAGCATGTTTGCATGCTAGAAAACAGCTATTTCTTTACTGTCATTTTACGAATGCTACAGGAATGAAATCAGTCAGATGAAGAGGCTCTAAATACCCAGTCTCTAGTTCTATTATTAGAAATCAAAAGATCAATACATCAGGACACAAGCATGCCTGAAGTGCATCGATGATAACTTCCTCCTCCAAGTAATAGAAGAATCAATGAGGAGGCAACCTCATATGCACCAGCATGGAGGGGATTTTGGGGAATGAGAAGATCTATGTCAGCAATGGTTGGAATGTCCATAAGATAGTGCAAGAAATTCAGGATCCTGAGAACAGGTTGGAGGGTGAAAAGCAAATTCACAACTTTGAATTTTGGGAAGGCCGACTTTGGCCTCTTCAAATATGGAAGAGTCTGCTTGGATAAGGCCCTGGAGGGAAGAGGGGCCCAAGAAAGATGATTAAAATTCAAGGATCACATCATCCAAGCTCAAGAGGACTCTATTCCAATTAATATGAAATCAGGAAAAAATACCAGGAGGCCTGTGTGGTTAAACAAGGAGATCCCAGCCAAACTCAAACGAAAAAAGAAAGCATACAGAGAGTGGAAGCAAGGACAGGTAATCCAAGAGGAATTATCACATTATCCAAGATTATTATCACACATTATTTTATTATTATCACACATATAATTATCACATTATCCAAGATATCACACATTATCCAAGCATACAGGGATGAAGTGTGGAAAGCTAAAGCTCAAATGGAATTTAATCTAGTCAGAGATGTCAAAGATAACAAGAAGGGCTTTTCTAAGTAGATAGGAGACAAAGGAAGACTAGAGAAAATGCAAGCTAAATGCTTAATGAGATATGGGACCTGGTTACAAAGGATGTGGAAAAGATTGAAGTGCTGAATGCTTGCTTTGCCTCATTCATTAGTTTGAAGAACAGCTTTCAGGACTCCCAGGTCCCAGAGATCAGGAGAAATGTTAGAGCAAGAGATATGTACTCTCGGTAGAAGAGGATCAAGTCAGGGAATAGATAAGCAAACTGGACATGCATAAATCCATGGTTCATGATGAAATGCACTCAGGAGTGCTGAAGGAGCTGGAAGATGTCATTGTGAGGCCACTCATGATAATCTTTGATCAATGACAGCAACTGCAAGAAGTGCCCAAAGACTGGAGGGAGGTAAATGCTACTCCTATCTTAAAGAAGGGTAAGAAGGAGGACCAAGGGAATTACAGGCTGATCAACCTTATCTTGCTCTCTGGGAATGTGATGGAGCAGCTGCTCTTGAAAACCCTTTCCAGTCACATGAATGATAAGAAAATGAGAAGTAGTCTGCATGGCTTCAGCAAGGGGAAGTCATGCTTGAGCAACCTGTTAGACTTCTATGATGAAATGACTGTACTGGTAGATGAAGTGAAAGCAGTTGATACTGTCTACCTAGACTTCAGTTAAGAACTCTGACACTGTCTCCCATAAGATCAGCATAGAGAAGCTTTTGAAGTACTGTCTGGATAAGCAGATGGTAAGATGGACTGAGAAGTGGATGAATGTCTGGACCTGGAGGGTGGGTATGAGCAGTGAAAATTCTAGTTGAAGGCCAGTAACTACTGGTATAATCCAAGAATCAACACTGGGGCCAGTCTTCTTCGATATTTTCGTTAGTGGTTTGGATGACATGGCTGAGTAGACCCTCACCAAGTTTGCTGATGAAAGAAAACTGGGAGGAGTGGCTTTTATATCAGAAGGTCATATTGCCATCCAAAGGGACTTTGACAGGCTGGAGAAATAGGCTCTGGCTTGTCCACGATGATGTCTTTCCTAACATCCCCCCCTTACTTAAACCATTTTTATAATAATTTTTATCCCCAAGGTGGAGCTTGAGTGACTCTAGTCGTAAATACTTTTTTTATGATTAGTGTAAATTTATCTCACTTTGCTTTTGCAAACTCAGTCAGGGGGATGGTTGCTCCTTGTATGGAGGTGTGTTTTGGTACATTATGATGACATTATAATGAGCAAAGTTTGCACAAAGGATAGTACTTTATCAAAAAGTGACCGATTGTTAGCCCAGGGTCACAAACAGGCAGCTTATCAGTTCTGTAGGACCATCAAGTTCCCATCTCTGCTGTAACTTCGCAGGGCCTGGCCGTAGAATCTTCACTCCACTCCATCCCCTGCGCTGCTTGCAAACAGTGTTGCCTAGGGTACTGTTGCAAAATGGATTCCTGGCATACTAGTTGCGCACTACCCCTGAAAGTTTCTCTGCTGTTATACCTTTCCTTATGTGTGAAAGATGCTGCAGCCTTAGTATGATTTTTAATTTTTAAAATCACCCCCAGTCTTTATTCCACAGGGGGCCAGAGGCAATAGGCACAAACTGAAACAAAGAAGGTTCCATGTGAACATCAGGAAACATTTTTTTACTGGGGGGATGACTGAGCCTTGCCACAGGTTGCCCAGGGAGTTTGGGGAGTCTCCTTCCTTAGAGATATTCACAGTCCTGGGCAACTGGATCTAGACAGCCATTCTTAAGCAAGGAGATTTGATCAGATGACCTTCAGAGGTCTCTTCCAACCTCACCCATTATGTGACTCTGTGATTCTGTGATCTGTCTTGATGTGGAGTATTCATCTTCATATTTCATAAACATAAATGAAAATGTCTACATGTAGGATTTGATCTAATCATCTCATGCGTTTGAGAAGTTACTGGGTACCAACATGATTTGCAAAAGTTATATCATATCTGCCAGGTTCGTGAAGATGTCTCAAATGCAACAGAACATGCAAAATGACATTATATGGGACTAGTTAAACCAAGATAGCACTTACATCAAGACTGAGAGGTTTACACATATGATAGGTGTTAAATTTTTTATGAAAGTCAACAGAGGAAATAGAAATTCTCTACTGAGATTGAATTTGAAGAATCATTCTTCAGTTCTTCATCTGAGCTCTAACCAATATTGAAGCTCACCCAGAAAGCAACATTGATTTCATCAACCCAAGTTATTTGTCTACACTTCAAAGGTGATTTTACTTCTGAAAGTCATTATAATTTCTGTATGCTATTTGAGAGCATCCACAAAGAAATTCAGGATTAAAGGTATGAAGGCTTGGGTCAAACTTTAAAAATCTATGAAGGTTTAGTAACCAGGATGATGAAAATGATGTTCAAATGAATATTCATAGCATCCTGAATTTGCTTTAAATGCTGTGCTAGGCCTCAGTATAGAACAAACATGTTGTCTTTCAGTCTGAGCTTATACCTGTTTTGCGTCTGTTTCCTACATACTTATTTCTTGCTGGTTTGTTTTGTTTTGTTTTCTCCTCCTTTTTCAGCATGGACTTAATCAGATTCCAAACTTCAAGCCATTCTCATCACATCATTCTCCTGTAGCTGCAGACATATAAATGGACACTCCTAACAAAATCATACTTAGTATATATTTTTGGATAATCAGAAAAATTAAACATAAGAACAAGCAGACAGACAATAAATTAGTGTGTTAAAATATAGAAATAGTTACAACAGAATCTAAACTTTCATTATATTTTCTGATACGATGATTTGAAACAGATAGTATAATGGCCTTTCTACATGGTGACATTGATCAAAAACCTTTACATTTGAGCACACAGTACCATGTCATCAAAGTAACCTGAGACGTCAACTGGCTATTACTGAAGTACCAAGAAATGGTCATGTGGTAACCTAAAGAAATACCAGCACTTGCATTTTCTCTTGGTTTTAACTTGAAAGGCCATGGCCACACAGCTGCTTTCTTGGATCTGTTGACTGAAATAAGTTGCTAATGGAAGAGAACAGAAACTCCAACCTGTGTTCTATCAGTTCTGAGACACACTCACAGACACTAGCTATCCCTTGAAATGAAGTGGTTTCACAAAACTGTAACTTTTTTTAATCTATAGGCAAGCAGTTAAATATTAATTCTTATTAAAAACTAAAAGAAATTGCTTGCCTACTTTTTAAAGATGAGGAAAAAAACCCACCTAAAACGATGTTTCCTTTTTGTCTCTCTTTAAATAACTTTATGGACTACACCCCTCAGTGAAATCTTGATTATGAAAAGGGTACTTTTCACCATAACTCAAAGAAAGACACAATAAGAAATGGTTTGTTAAAATGCAGGTTATGTTAGAAGCTGCTTTAGATATTTTTTTAAAAAGAAAAGTAATCAAATAAATGTGTCAAATAATACACAGCAATCAAGAGCCAATTATGGAAATGAACGCCCAAGGTTAGCTTGCTGCAATATTTTTTAATTCAATAAATATTAAAATCAACTTTTTCCTTCTGCGATAGGTGGCTATGACAAGAGCTGAAGAGCTCAAAATGTTTTTGTAGTCCCCTGTCTAATTAACACTTCTGTTGTGTGACCTACATTTCCCATAACTGTAACTGCAAAGACCCCCAAAAGCCTGCTTTTTGTTTGAAAAAAAAAATTTTGTAACATGTTCAAGAGATTAAAGGCAGAGCAATCAGTGTTTGTACACTTTCTTCAGTTGGTAATAAGTGACAAGATAAAGTCATATTGCTGCAGCAATTTGCAGAAGAAAACCTTTCCATGCTACTGTATCTCACTTGACTTTAATGGAAGCCTAGAAATGCTGTGCTGTAATTGCATGTGTTTAGGCTATATAGAAAATATTCTGCATGAGTCACATTCCATTTATACTTTTTTACTGCCTTTTACATCTTAAACCTTTTTTTTTATCTTTAGAAAGAAAGAAATATAGAAAGAAAAGAGAGTATTTTAACACTAATAATGTCAGGTATCATCAGAATCTAATATTCTAGGTAGATTAACTGACAGAATAAGGTTATGGATGATATATTATTGCTGTCAACAAGAATTTAAATAAATATTTTTAAGGGCAAATAATGAAATGTATTTTATGAAGTATTTTTGAAATTCTTCATTATTTTTCATCTGCGTTTTGACACTAAAATTCATAGTGGATGATTTTTATCAAAATGTACCTTTTGTGTTTTTTCTCCAAAGTGCTAATGGGTTGAAGTCTGAAAACCCTTGCACCAGTCTAACCCCTAACCCTTACTAGGCCAGTCAAGTCTTGACACTTTCTTCTTAATATAGTAATTTGTACCACAAAAATAGTACAAATGTTCCATTTTTGAGCTAAACAGAAAAGAATAAAAGTGAAGGAGATGTAGTGTGAGGTTGAGATTTGTACTTCATATAAATGTAATATAATCTGACTTAATCTCAGATGAATTCTGACTTCAACTTTCTGTTGAGAAGATGAAAAATCATATAAACACAGACATTCATTCTTCTGGTAAAAAAATAAATACATAAAGAAAAAGATGCATTAGATTTAATGAAATGTGTCATCAGGAAAAGTGAATAGAACAGATGAATGTATGAGTGCAAACATCAGCTCCTACAATGAGATTTTATTAATTGATTTTCATTGGTGCTGATTGTTTTGTTCTTTTTTGTTTGAGAAGTGCTAATCCATGTGTCACTTGAAAATACCACAATGACTCACTACCAAATTCAAATATATTGACAGCAACCAAGTTCTCTTGAGTAAGGAAAGAATAAAGGGAAATTCATTATGTCATACAAAAAGAAATAAATTACTAAAAAAGTTAATGAGAAGTATTTAGACCACAGGTGTATATCTAAAAACTCTTGGGTAAAATAAAAAAGTGGATCATATAAAAATTAGCATAGGAGAAAATAAGTAGATATTATGATGGAATGGTTCCTTTTGGGTGTATCAACTGAGAATCTGAGATAGTTTTAGATGTGTGAGAAGTGTGAGGAATAGAGGGAGAGAGATGTACGAAAAAATTTCAGTTGCCTTTCTTTCCCCTCTGCTCACAGATACTGTTATGTGCAAGCCCTTAGCAAGGCTCTGAGACTACAACTTCCTTTCAGGTAGGTGTAGAGAGTGATGAGGTCTCCCCTGAGTGTCCTCTTCTCCAGGCTGAACAGCCCCAGCTCCCTCAGCCTCTCCTCATAAGACTTTCCCTCCAGTCCTTTCACCACTCTTGTCACTCTCCTCTGGACCCGCTCCACACCTCAATATCCTTCTTGAAGCGGGGGGCCCAGAATTGCACACAGTATTCGAGACGAGGCCTCACCAGTGCCAGATACAAGGGAAGAATCACATCCCTAGTCCTGCTGGCCACACTATTCCTGATACAAGCCAAGATGCCATTGGCTTTCTGTGCCACTTGGGCACACTGCTGACTCATGTTCAGCTGTTTGTCAACTAGTACTCCCAAGTCCCTTTCAACCTGGCCGCTCTCCAGCCATTCATCTCCCAGTCTGTAGCACTGCATGGGGTTATTGTGGCCAAAGTGCAGGATCCTCCACTTGGCTGTGTTGAACTTCATCCCACTGACCTCAGCCCATTGACCCAGCCTGTCCAGGTCCCTCTGCAGCATCTCCCTGCCTTCCAGGAGATCAACAGTCCCCCCCAACTTAGTGTCGTCTGCAAATTTACTAAGGGTAGACTCGATCCCCTCATCCAGGTCATCAATAAAGATGTTGAATAGAACTGGGCCCAGTACTGAACCCTGGGGTACACCACTAGTCACCAGACACCAGCTGGATGTGACACAATTCGCAACCACTCTCTGTGCCTGGTTATCCAGCCAGTCTTTAACCCAGTGGAGGATGCACCTATCCAGGCCACATGCTATCAGTTTCTCAAGGAGAATGCTGTGGGGGACTGTGTCAAAGGCTTTTATGAAGTCCAGGTAGACCACATCCACAGCCTTCCCCTCGTCTCTCCTGACAGTCACCCAGACATAGAACGAGATTAGATTTGTTAGATAGGACCTTCCCTTCCTAAACCCATGCTGAGTGAGACTAAGCCCCTGGTTGTTTTGTATGTGCTGCTCGATGGCACTCAGGATGATCTGTTCCATAACCTTGCCAAGCACTGAGGTCAGGCTGATAGGCCTACAATTCTCTGGATTATCCTTATGGCCCTTTTTGTGGATGGGCATCACACTGGCCAGCCTCCAGTCATCTGGGACCTCCCCAGTTAGCCATGACTGTTGATAAATGATGAAGAGCAGCTTAGATAGCTCTTGTGCCAGCTTCCTAAGGACCCTAGGGTGAATCCCATCTGGACTCATAGACTTGTGAGGATTTAAGTGGCACAGCAGGTCCCTAACTACCTCTTCCTGGATTACAGGAGGGATATTCTGCTCCCCATTCCTGCCTTCCAACTCAGGAGCCCTGTTGCCCTGAGGATAATCTATTTTTATGTTGAAGACCGAGGCAAAGAAAGTGTTAAGTGTCTCAGCCTTTTCCTTGTCCTCTGTCAGTATGCCCCCCCCTTCATCCAGTAAGAAATGAATATTTTCCCTGGTCCCCCTTTTATTATTCAAGTATTTTATATTAAAGTATTTTATATTAAAGCATTTTTTGTTTTCCTTAACAGAATTAGCCAGCTTAAGTTCTAACTGAGCTTTTGAATCTCTAATTCTCTTTCTACACAACTTGACAAAACCCTTAAGTGCTTCATGGCTCACTGCCCCTTTTTCCAAAGGTGATATACTCTTTTTTTTTTTTTCCATGAGTTCTTGCAAAAGCTCCGTGTTCAGCCAGGCCTATTTTCTACCCTGCTGGCTTGTTTTCCAACACATAGGAACAGCCTGCTCCTCCACCTTCAGAATTGCATTCTTGAAGTAAGCCCAGCCTTCCCAGGCCCCTTTATTTAGGAGGGCTAGTTCCCAAGGAATTCTCTGCACCAGCATCCTGAATAGTCCAAAGTCAGCCCTCCAGAAGTCTAAGGTAGAGGTTTTGCTGATGGTCCTCCTAGCTTTACCACATATTGAAAATTCTATCATATCATGGTTGCTGTGGCCCAGATGACCTCCAACCAACACATCTTCTACCAGCCCTTCCCTATTTGTAAACAGCAGGTCTAGTGAGAGTTTGTGGAGTCTCCGTCTCTGGAGACTTTCAAGACCTATCTGGATGCATTTCTGAGCGATCTGCCTTAGTTTTGACCCTGCTCTAGCAGGGGTATTGGACACAATGATCTTTGGAGAAGTGTGAGTTTTTATGATTGCAAAGAGTATAATGTTCTCAATCTGAGGAGAAAGACTCATTGGAGCAAGAAACTGATAAAGAAGACATTGGCAGCCAATTACAAAAAAACAAAAAACAAAAACAAAAACAAAACCAAAACCAAAAAACACAAACTGCATTTGAATCAGCAGAGGAAGATAATTATGGAAAGAAAATAGAAGATGAGTTAAAGAACAAAAAAGAAAGGCACAGTGTTTATTGTATATTTAGAAAGACAAGTATCTGTGAAAGAAAGGAGGCAAAGGAAATCTGAGTATGAAAAACAAAACATGAAGAAAATTTGTCTGAAACAAGTTACATGATTTTAAGTTGAAGAAGCAGGAATATTGGGAGAAAAAGAGGACAATGAAATAGAAAATAAATACAGCCTGGTTTTATAATTTCTAGCAGACAACCTTTGCAGAATATGATTTTATTTAAAAGATATTGGCATATATGTTCAGAAATGAAAAGACTATCTGGAGGTGTATCTATTTAGCACAGATGTAAGATGATTTGTGCTGTTCAAGAAACCATGTGGTTCACTGCTGAACCATGCCCACATACAGGCAGAGTATTTTCAAACGCTATAAAAGGAAGATTTCTCAGAATGATGTGTGATCATATTCTACTGACTTTGCCTCTGATCATGGTTTCTTGATTTTGTACTTTTCTTGATTATACAGGTGTATAACATTCCTGTGAATGCATTCTGACAATTATCAAGAGCTTCTGCTAAGGAATTAATGTTTTGCTATAATGTTGAATATATATTTCATGGTATTGATCAAAAAAAAATCCTAAACAAAGCTAAAGAACTCATAAAATTATTTAATAATATAAATTAAATCTGAGGGGGTTCTTTTTCATAAATTCAATTCAGTGTTTAAACCCATGCTAGAGATATACACATCCAGTTTAGTATAAAATATTGCTTACCTCAACACAAATTTTACCTAGGAAAAAGAATGTGTAAGGACTCTTATAGAGGAAATGTGACTTAATTCCCTAGTGTTTATACCATCTGCAGGAGCTGAATGACTATGAGTATTATGTGTGTGTTTGAACTTTGCTCACAGGCAGCTATCGGGTTTGAGTTACCATGCACGTAACTCCGTAGTTTTCAGAGTCAGATATTTCTCTAGACACAAGTTTTCCAAAGGATGTACAGTGTCACGTTCATTTTGCACAAACAGTATCTTTTCTCAATTAGTTTTGTTTTAATGTAGAGGCTAGACTGTGATATAATTGTTCATGCACAGAATTAGAAATGTATTGCATTCAAGGCAAGCAATCTCACTATATCTGTGCTGTACAGTACTAGGTCAACATATGGTACATGGAAATTAAATGCAATGTTGTTATTATTATTATTAGTTTGCTGGTGCTTCTTGAGGACTTTGAATCCTACAATTAAACTTGACAATCCAGATAAAATAATAATAATTTTAAAGATTCATTGACATGAAACAAGCTATCATATCATCTGAGAATGTTTTTCCTCTTCTCCCAAGTAATGCTGGTATGGTACTAGATGACTGTTATAGTCCTTCATCTCTAATTTCTGTTTTCAGAAATACCATCTGTGTTGTCATTGCACACACATGTCATCTTTTGCTGCTTTCTTGGAAGTCAGTGAGCTGAAAGGACCTCAAACAGGCAAAACAAAGAATCCAAAGACAAAGATTATTAAAGCAAAAAAGACTAAAGAGGTGTTTGTGTGTAAGCATGAGAGAAGGGAATCTTCTTAGCATAGAGTTGGAGTTATAGATCCTTTTCCCAGTAACACCACAAATGCTCTACAGATGCTGTTATACAGCAAGGTGAATACAATAAAACCAAATTACAATGGTAAACGCTGCATCACCCTAATCAATCCTAAGACCTTCAGACTCATACTCAGGTAATGATATTATTACAGGTACAGATATGGCTTGTTTATTTAACCAAGGGCAAAGTTGTTGAGACAGTTTCATTTTCAAGAAAGGCCTGACAAGGCAGATGGCAGTAATGGCACAGGACAAATGAACTTCTTTACTAGCCAGACAATGCAAAATAAAGCACAGCTCAGGAGGACAGAGTGTGTGCTCTTAAGAGGAAACATAAACCAATGAAATGAAATATCTACTGAGCATTAACAAACCCATTAGTGAACATTAATAAAATAAAAACACTCATTCCTTTACAGCCCCAGGATTTAGCAGCTCTAGTCTCCGTGAACTATTTAGTGGGGCTGAAGAATGATTTGAGAGGGACATCTGGCAAAAGAGTAAATCAGTAGGTACATTTTTGTTACTGTCCAGGGACTGAATATAGCTAAGGGCTGAATCAGCTGAAGTGAAGGTTGGAATGAGTCTATGAGGAAATTAATAATTCTGTATACAGAGAGGAGTAAATAAATAATGCCTAGGGACACACACTGAACAATGAGGATGAAACAAATCATTTAATAGATGCACCATCCTGAGTCACTGTCCTTCGTGACTGAATGAGGTGAGGGTGAGGTAGAAAAAAAGTCTATAATTAAACACCATATCATAAAGAGATGGAGTCAGGGTTGAATGGTTCCTTATTTAGAGTCTATTTGTCTTCCCAACCTGGACTGGATTCCATTCATGTTAGACTCAATGATTTCTCTCTGCCTTATTTCTCCTTTGTTGCATTAACAGTGTGAGATGTTTGCATGTCAGAGCCCAAGGGCTTATGATGAGCAGTTCTGCAAAGTCAAAAAGTATGTTTAAGAGATCTGCCTCAGACTCCAACTAAGGGCTTGCATGGAGATAGTAGTTAACTGTTTCAGAACCCCGTTAAAGACTTACGCTGAGACAGTTTAAAAGTTAAAACAAATAGGTTTGATTTATTAAAATAATTGCCATTGATAAATACACTAACAGCAAAAAGGATAATCAAGCTCAAGTTAGTAATTCCCAGGTAATATATGATGCAGTAGGAGATGCAGGGCTGTGTAATAGCACTAACAGATAATAGTAATGCTAGAAAAAGTTATACTGTATATTGAAGAAACAATTCTTACCAAGAAGGCATCCTTGTCTTGGATGCAGGAAAAGGAGTACAGCCCTTCAACTGTCTCTGCTAGACTTTTCAGTCTTCTCCCACCTAAGCTCACGCCAGCTCCCACTTCGGCCCCAGCTTCATCCAGAAAGGTATTCTCCTCATGATTTTTTTATACTCTGATCCCATCTATTCCTGTCTTCTATGTGACTTTTAGCATGATTTGGGTGGACAGTTGAGTAACACAGTCATGTATGTTTAGCATGTACTCCATTAGGGTCACTACCATATTTAGGAGTGTACACTTTAATATTCATTTTGCCATTAATTAGGCAAAGGTCTTCACTTGAACACTGTGGCCTTCAAGATTTCATGTAATAGCCGTTTGTTTCTGCTGATTTAGCTGAAACAGGACTGTCTTATCTTCATGAGACTCCCCCCTTCAGCCATTTAGCATATGCCAGATTAGAGAATTTCCATCCACAGAAAAACCACAAGAAGCTCATGATCATAGACATCTTAACCTTTCTCCCAGCATGAACTAAATTAGCTAGTATTAATATTCCTGTCTCACAGAAAGCTAGACCATTTTCCCACATATTTGCATTTCTCCAGCCTCCTCTCTGTTCTTTTCAAATCTCTTCCTGCAGTTTGTCTCTCCTACCATCTTAGTTGCATCTCCTTTCCAAATCCAGCTGCATGCAGTGCTAAGCAGGTGTATTCACATTTCTTGATTAGTCCTCCAACATTCCATCTACTGCCTGTAAGAGAGGGTCATACAAGAAGTTGCGCAGAACTAATCTCATTTAATCGATTAATGGGTTCTGTTTCTCCTGCACACCAACCTTTCATGACTCCTGTAGCAGAAAACAGGACATTAATGATTTTACAAACAGCTTTTTTTTATCTTGTACTCTTAAAGCTTTGAGTTAATCACTAAGTTTCAATACATTAAGAAATAATGTATTAACAGAGATGCATTATTTCTCCAATATGCCAGTAATGCTTATTCTGCCTCAAAAAGGGAATGTAAGAGACAATCTGAGCTTCATCTGGGTTTTAGAGAAGTTTTGAATAACAAAGCCTTGAAAAATAATTCAGGGCAAATAAAAAAATCCCAATCAAACAAACAAAACAACAGGTGGTTCTTTGTTCTTTATTTCTTTTCTGAATTTAGATTCTACACGTAATGTCCAAATTTTTGTATAACAAGAAAAAAAAGTATGTCGTAAAATATGTTTTTATTAACAAACAAACAAAAATTAAAAAAAAAGAACCAAAATCCGGTGATGGTTGTTTGTGTTGTGGCTTGTTTTTGTTTTTGTTTTCTGAGAAATCTCTTAAAACTGATATATAAAAAAAAAAAAGACTAAAAATAAAACAAAAAACACACAAAAAACCCCCCAAAAACTAGTATTGTGGTGAGGTTTTTGGGTGACTGATAACAGAGACCATCATAAACGCTACAGAAGTCTGTTGATTATATACAAAGTAACTTCAGCCCATCTTGCTCAGTGACAGAGCCTCAGAACACTGCCACGGTAAGCAGTTTCATTGTACAAATGAAATTGTCAACACTGCCTGTATTTCTGCATATAGTAATATAAAATACAAAGTGTTATAAAATGACTTTTTTTAAAAAATGCTTGTGTTGAATTGTGAAAAGCATGCTGCAAAGCTTCTCAGTGTGTAAAAATCCGCTGTTCCTTAGAATAAAAATAGAAAATAAATATAATTACTGAGAAAGCAGTTCAGAATCTAATTTTGCCTACATCAGTGTAAATGAGGCAGATACAGTTAGCATAAAATCTTTGTAAGAGAAGAGATATCCTAATTTATTTCAGCTGACATATATCACTAAAACAGAAATATTTTAAAAAATAATTTATTACATATTTTTCCCAAATAACCCCTTGATATAATAAATCAAATTAAAATTATTTGTAGAATTAATATTTCTTATAGAGTCCATTTTTAAAAGTTACTTTTTCAGCAGTTTCTTCATAATTTAAATTGTTTGCTTATATAAAACAGGCCAAACAGTCTGTAACATTGGCTGAAACTCAAAATTCTTCTTTATTTTTGTGAAATTCAATCGTTTGTCATCCCCTCAAGCTGAAAAAATATGGAAACAAAGTCATTATAGAAAAGATACAGAAATAAATTCATGCAGGTCCTGAGGGAACTGGCAGATGAAGTTGCTACACCACTATACATTCTATTTGAGAAACTCCGGTGAAGTTCCCATAACTATAAAAGGGGAAACATAACTCTCATTTTTAAAAAGGAACAAAGGAAGATCCAGGGAACTACAGTCCAGTCCCATCTCTGTGCCCAGCAAGGTCACAGAGTGGTTCCTCCTGAAAACTATACCAGAGCACATGGAAAATAACAAGGTAATTGGTGACATTCAACATGGCTTTACTAAGGGCAAACCGCCTGACAAATCTGGTTGCCTTCTATGAAGGGGTTACAGCATTGGTGGATAAGGGAACAGAAACAGATGTCATCTACCCAAATGTGTACAAATTATTCAATGTTGTCCCACACAGCATCCTGGTTCCTAAATTGAAGATAAATAGATTTGGTGATGAACCACTTGGTAGATAAGGAATTGTCTGGATGGTTGCAATCAAAAAGTTTTTGTCAACAGCTTGATATCCAAGTGCACACCAGTAACAAGTGGCATTCCTCAGGGATTAGTATTGGGACCAGCTCTGATTAGCATTTTTGTCAGAGACATAGACAGTGGGATGGAGTGCACCCTCAGCAAGTTTGCCAACAGCACCAAGCTCTGTGGTATGTGCAACATGCTGGGGGGAAGGGATGCCATCATACTGCTACAGGAACCTTGGCAGGATTGAGAGGTGGGTCTGTGCAGCCCTCATGAAGTTCAACAAGGCCAGATGCAAGGTCCTGAACCTGAGTCATGGCAACACTTGGTATCAATACAGGCTGGGCAATGAGCGCATTGAGAGTATCCCTGCAGAGAAGGACTTAGGAGTACTGGTGGATGAAAAACTGAACATGAACCAGCAATGTGCACTTGCAGCATAGAAAGCCAACTGTATTCTGGGCTGCATCGAGACAAGTGTGGACAGCATGCTGAGGGAGGTTATTCTGCCCCTCTACTGTGCTCTCATGAGACTCTACCCGGAGTACTGTGTTCAGCTCAGAGGCCCCCAGGGCAAGAAGGACATGGACCTGTTGAAAGTAGTTGAGAGAAGGACTGAAAAAAATCATGAAAGCGCTGGAGCACTTCCCCTTTGAGGACAGGTTGAGAGAGTTAGAGTTGTTCAGCCTGGAGAAGAGAGGGCACTGTGGAAATGTTATAGCAGCTTTCCAGTATTGAAAGGGGACCTACAGGAAAGCTAGAGAGGGACTTTTGAAAAGGGCTTGTAGTGATAGGACAAGGGGTAATGGCTTTAAACTAAAAGAGGGTAGATTGTAGATTAGGTATTAGGAAGATATTCTTTACTGTGAGGGTGGTAAGGCACTGGAACAGGTTGCCCAGAGAACTTGCGGATGCCACATCCTGGAAGTGTTCAAGGCCAGGGCAGATGGGGCTTTGAGCAGCCTGATCTAGTGGATGGTATACCTGCACATGCCAGGGGTTTGGAATTAGATGATCCTTAAGATCCCTTCTAACCCAAATCTTTCTAGGACTAGGATTTTACTACTAACAAGATTTAATACTGTTTGCTTTGATTATCATCTGCTTTATATGCAATTTCAATGAAATAATCGATTTGTAGTTGAAAGATTCTTGTGGCTCAGGATATCAGTGAAAAACTGTGGTATAAATAACAGTATAAAAGCTGGAACTGCATAGTCCAGGTAATACTCAGTCATGATATAAGGATCATTATTAAATGTCTAACTGATTATGTTCTCAAAAAAAAAAATAAAATGACCTTCCAACAAACTAGCAAGAGAAACGTTGAAAGACCCAGACTATATTTGAGCTGCTAAATTCATGCTCTCCCTGGTCTGATTTCTAGATTTCAGATGAAGAAGTGCAGACTGATGTTGAAACCATATATTGGTTACCTGATCACCCACACTGCATAAATAAGAATTTTATCCTTAGTGGTCACCTGGAGTAAGGTCATCCCCTGTCACTGATACAGCTCTGATGTGGAAATAATAACAGCTGCATTTTGGTTCCCCTCATGTTTCAAATCAGGAGCTGAAATAGTCATAGAATACAGAGATTGCTATATCAGAGAACACTGATCTGCCTCTCCCAGAAAAAAAAAAAAATGTTTAAAAAGTTGTGTTGATTTCTTTTATTTTTTAAGAATGGGTTGGGGGAAAAAGCTTTATCTGAACAAATATTAATGGTTTTGAAGAAAACTAAACAAACCACAACCTCCAGGAGATACAGATATGAAAACCTCTTATTTTGCTGTTAAAGAAGATTAAATTTACTTATGTGAGTTTTCTTATCTTTACAGCCACTCTGAATAAAATTCAGATATAGACTGAATTATTTGCTTCTACATTGGGTTTATGCAGCAAGATTTTGGTAGTGGGAGGTCTACAGGGGTGGCTTCTGTGAGAAGGTGACAGGAACCTCCCTCATGTTGGACAGAGCCAGTTCCAACCAGCTCCAAGGTAGACTCAGCACTGGCCAAAGCTCATGAAATTCAACAGCATCATGTGCACCTGGACAGTCACCAGTGTCAGTACAGACTGGGAGGGTAAATGGATTGAGCCAATCATCAATGGTGGTAGTGCCTCTGCATTAATGTATTAAAGAAGGGGAAAAGAAAAACCCTGTGCAACAGCTGCTGAGAGAGAAGAAAGAGAGTATGTGAGAGAAACAATTCTGTAGACACCAAGATCAATGAAGAAGGAAGGTGAGGAGGTGCTCCAGGTACTGGAGCAGAGATTGTCCTTATCTTAACCCATAAGCCTTTTGTTGAATGTTCTTCACTCTGTCCAGTTTAGAAGGGGGAGTGATAGAGCAGCTTGGTGGGCACCTGACAGCCAGCCAAGGTTAACTCACCACAGCTTCCCACGTTAGCAAGCAGTTTTCACTTATCTGGGCTCTACTTCTACATCTTGTAACAGGTGCTCATTTTTGACATTACTACTTTTTCATTGTTCATGAAAGGGAATCATATTCTAATTGTTCTCTTAGTGTGAGGTTTGCATTTCCTATTCCTTTATTCAGATGCAATAGCATCTGTAATAGCTACGATTCATACAGTCTTGGAAACATTTTATAACACTTTATTAGAGACAGATGATATAGCTTCACAAAGGGCAAATCATGCCTGACTAAAGTGCCCTTCCTATGTAGGGAACTGACTTTATGACTGCACCCACAGAGTTACAAGTCAATAACTCAATGTTCAATTGGAAACCAGTAACAATGGTGTCCTTCAAGGGTCCATACTCAGACAAATGCTATGTAATACTTTCATTACTGACATAGAAAGGGGGATTGAGTGCACCATCAGCAAGTTGCAGACAACACCAAGCTCAGTGGTGAAGTTGATTAGCTGGAAGGAAGGGATGCCATCCAGAGGAACCATGATAGGCTTGAGGGGTGGGCCCATGAAAACCTCATGAAATTCAACAGGATCATGTGCACCTGGACAGTCACCAGTGTCAGTACAGACTGGGGAGGTAAATGGATTGAAAGCAGCCCTACAGAGAAGGAACTTGGGGATATTTGTGCATGAAAAATTTGACATGAGCCAGTAATGTGCACATTCAGCCCAGAAAGCAAATTGTATCCTGGGCTGCATTAAGGGAGGCATGCCCTGCAGTTCAAAGAAGTTGTTTCTCCTTTTATTCTGCTCTTTTAAGACCCCACCTGGAGTTCTGCATTTGCCTTCGGGCCCCCAGAACAAGAAAGACATGGACCTGTTAGAGGTCCAGAGGAAGGCCACGAAAGTGATCACAGGAATGGGACACCTCTCCTATGAAGAAAGGATGAGAGAGTTGGGTTTGTTCAGCCTGAATAAGAGAAGGATCTGGAGACACCTTATTGCAGCCCTTCAATATTTAAAGGGAGCTCATAGTAAAGATGGAGATGTTTTTTTTCCAAGGCCTGCAGTAATATAGAAAGAATTAATGTTTTTTAACTGAAAGATGGTAGTTTTAGGTTAGATTGCCTGGAGGTGACCGGGAGAAGTTGAGAATGGCCCAACTCCTGGAAGTGTTCAATGGGTCTTTGAACAACCTGCTCTGTTGGAAGATGTCTGTGCCTCCTGCAGACGGTGTGGACCATCTAATCCAAACCATTCTTTGATTTAAGAAACATAAGAAAAACACTACAAAATACCGAACTTTCAGCATTAGCTCAATAGTTTCATAATTGCCACTCCAAATACAATAGATTCATTGCATTCATATAGTTACTAACCATAACTCTTTTCTATCATAATAAAGGTTTAATTTTCCCCAGGTAAGGTTTTTCTCTGACCCTTTCATCCTTTGATCTTGGTAAAGGTTTCAGAGAAGGCTGCCCTCAGCTTTTCGATGTTCAGGTTATGACTAAAATGTTTAAGGAAACCATTTTCATGAAAAGAATGCTCTGTGATGGCACAATGTAAAAAAACCCTGTTATCTAAGATACTTAAACGTTGGATTTTTCTATGCATTTCCTCTGTTTTGCCATTCATCATCTATTGTTCCAGTGCCACTAAAACAAACAAACAAATAAACAAACCCCTTAACACTAAGGCAGAGAAATAGGATATGAGACCATGCATTTGGGGGATTTAATTTTTTTTCCACTAATGATTTTTTAGTGCAGCTGGTCTGATAGTCAGGGTGGCAAGAGTGCATAATGGAAACAAGCGTTTTGTCATTATGTCATGTAGTTCTTCTCTGAGTGAGGTTATGCAGAGGGTCAGTATTAAATTAAAAGAAAACAAAACACAAACACAAACAAAACAACCAAACAAGCAAGCAAGCAACCAACCAACCAACAATAAAAAATAGTTAAGAACCCTCACTGGTAAATTAAAAGCAAGAAAACTTATTTGACTGTTTCTAGATGGACAGTGAGATATATCTTAAATTACTAAATCAGTAAAATAATCTCCATGTATTCCTATTGGATATTCTTTTTGCAGTAGTCCAACAGAATTTCTAGAGTGTTAAAAAGTCACATTTTAAAAAATAACTATTTTGAAAACTGGTAAAACAACATTCCAGGTTAGACTATCTCTTTGGATGGATGGATGGATGGATGGATGGATGGAGTCACCAGCACAGCCTGAAGAACAGAGTGATTACTACAGAGGAAAGCCTATGGATGTCTCAGTTGGATTAAGTTTCACCATCAGATAACAGTTTATTTTAGGTACCCCAGAGTATCCATCTTGTCCCCTGTCTGACACTCAGAACATCAGGGGACGTGCCTCATAGTTAGCAACCTGACATAGAAGTCTCAGATAGTATAAAGCTCTGAAAAGAAACTCTATGTCTAAGTTTGGAGAATTGTATCACTTCCAGAGAGACAAATATTTCCCTTGGAGCATTATCAGGATATGTATTTACTGTTATAAAAGTGTCTATTGTTTATAATTATAGAATATTAATCTAACCTAAAATGCATTATATAGGCCATAAACAGGCTTTCAGTACCTTATACAACAGATGTAATGATATTTCCTGCCACTAATTATTTAAGAGGATTAATACTTTCTTGATTGTTTCCTGTGGTCACTGTATGTGTAAATTGTAACTCTTAACATGTCTTTAAATAAGAAATGGTTGTTAATCCATGAATTATACATATATGTTCTTTTTATCTACAGAAATTTTAACACAAGATAAAGCTGTACTTCTTAGCACCTATGATAAGGCCACATATTGGTTACCCAGGCAGAACTCCCTGTATTCAAAATTTGAGAACAATAGATTTTGTGAATTACATCAGGTTCAGCTCTCAGCCAACACACCCCCAATTACCTCTTATGGATGGTGTTTTACCTTCAAATGAACCCTATGAAGCCACTAGTAAAAAGGCAGTAGAAACTTAAGGCATCAATTATCCAGCACTAGAAAAGTGCTTAAATGCAGAGTTAATACCTAAATAGATCATTTTGAACTGAAATTTAAAGCACAGTGTGACCAATTTAAGAAAAATATACTATAGATTGGGAAGAAAAGACATTATGGATGATATTGAATCGTCAGAGATCGAAATAAAAGACATATTTAAAAGATAAAGGACACTATGTTTCTGCAGGTGGAAGTGACTTTTCAAAGACAAATATTCTGGAAAAAATTAAGACGTCTAAAAGCCCTATATATGGGCAGATATACAGCTACATATTACAAGACCTTAGCAGACTAGAGTAATTGAAGAAGCTGGATTATTCCCGTTCTCAAATTCATTAGCTCCTCTGGGTACTCGGCAAACACCAAGAAATATGTGAAAAACCCTCAGAACAAGAGCAGAGGTAATCTAAAAGTTCTTTTGTAGCCTCAGGGAAGCAGCAGTCTTGTATCCCTTGTTCTTCTGCATTGCTATTATATTCAGGATAGCCACAAACATTCTCAAATTGAACATTTCCCCTTCCTCACTCTTTGTGGCTGTGTTGAGCAGTGTTAGTAAACTGCCAGCTCTTCAGAAGAAGAGGGAGGCTCTAATCCCACCTGGAAGGCTACACTAGCCCTTTGTTCCAGTGCCTTCCTTGTTAACTGTAAAATAGCAATTATTCTTGTGGATGTGTTAACTCATATATTCATGTGACTGAAAATCTTGTGTGTTTATATATTTTTGGAAATACTTGGGAGCAAAATAAGTTAATATGACATGACAGCTATCTATAATAAGTTAAAGCAGTAAAATAAAAGGCAAAAAGTAGAGCTATTATCTCCATCTAAAGATAGTCACTTGTCCATAGAACATTCAAATGTTCTTTTCATGAACCTTGGTTAAAAGCAACCACTATTTGTTGAACTCTGTTTCTTTTATCAGGGGTACATTAAACATAATTGCATGCACAGGGCACTGAACCAAAAAAAAAAAAGTCTTAGTAAAGTAAAATATGATTAAGCTTCATTGGTGTAAGAATATCTTTTACACGTGAATGTTGGACTGCATTCTTAAATCCTTGCAGGTACTTTCCATTTAGTGAGCTTACTACTTATAAGACATTTGGCAGGAAACTGTCAAAGAATCAATCACAAAAAGATACTTACTGTCATTTGAAAGATCATTGTCAAAAGAGAAGTACACCTTTACTTGTATGTGAAAGAATAGCAATTGTAAGTGAATTTGACCCTGAATGTAGCACAGGTCTGGGTCAATATTGTTAACTAGACACTCACACAGTGTAAAAGCAAGACAGTATTTTTTTAAATTTTATTTATTTATTTATCTATTTCTTCTATTTTGGGATTTCCTAAAGAAAAGTAACTTATGGTGTGAAACCCAGTATCTTATATGAGTACTAAGACTGTCATAGCATTTTGTTTGTGTGTTTACGCTTGGGTAAATTCTAAATATCATTTGAAATTTCTTTTTAAAAAAGTATATTCTAGACAGGGTTTTACATAGAACATTTCAACAGAAGATTGTTATTTGACTGGCAGCTTTGTTGCATTTCTATTGCCCATTAAATGCTACTAGTTTAGCTCAGATTTATTCACTGTAAATGGCTTTAATCAGAACTGCACTAGTAATGAAAAACCAAAATCATGATCCATGATTCCATTAGTCAGAGAAAAGGAACATTCCTGAACCTGACAAAGTTAGATTCTCTAGTCAATTGACTAAAAATTGTTATTTTGTAAGGTGTAGATACTTCGGTGATATCAGCATTGACCTAGTTTCTCATACTCACTTTTTTATATTGCCCTATTGGTGGCAACAATTTCAGATATTCTTGAATGCACTTGATATCACAGAGATTTTTATGAAAGTTAAATGAAACTGGCCATGAACTGAAAAAATAATGAGGAAAATATATTATTATTCCATATACAAACACATTCAGTTTCTAAATATATAGATCAAAAATACATTATTTAGTAAATAACATTTTAAATTTAGCAAATCAAAGAAAACTGGTTTTGTTGGTTAAACTGCAAAACATCATTAAGTCACTAAAGTCTTTGAGAACAAAGTTATAGAAAAATGAAGATAAAAATAACAGAACACCACATTAAGAAGCATTAGATCAGAGGACTGATTTTTATAAATGTCTTTTTATCTTTTTTCCTACAAAAGATGTTAGTAGGAAAGATATTTATGTAACAAGACATAATGTACAGTTGTAATACAGAAAATAATCAAGAGATAGAAAACCAAATGGAATAAACAGAGTAACTAGCCAAGTGATAAAAGTTTAAAATTGATCACATATAGATCAGTTAAAGCTAAGAAGACTATACAAAAGTTTTAAAGACTTGAGGGAAATAAAGTTGAAATAATAACTTCTTATCTAGTTAAATATATTGACAGATACCATTTTAAACTACTGAGCTTAAATTCATTAGGTTAGCTCAGGCAAAAAAAAAAGCATTGGTCAACATAGTAATGTCTTTGACATGCAGCAATATTCAAGCATTTCAATATGCTTCTAATGGTTAAAAATAAATAAAGCTTGTTGAATTTTAAGAGATAATTCAGAGTGACTAATCAGACAAAATGGGGAGGTGGGATGGAGAGAAACTCATATAACTAGTACTTGGCCTGTGTTCACAGAATAATTGAATGTTTGAGGTTGGACTAGACTTCTGAAGGCCATCTGGTCTAACATCCCTGTTCAACCAGGGCCACTTAAATCCAGTCATCCAGGACCATGTCAAGACAGCTTTTGAATATATCCAAGAATTGAAACTCCACAGCCTTCCTGGGCAACATGATCTTTAAAGGCAGATCTTTGTTCCAGGATTCAATTTGATCAATAAGTCTTCAGTCACTTCTGTGGATTCTGAGGGCTTTTCACCACTTCTGAGGCCAAATTACCTGTTCCCACATCTCATAGCAGGATTTCAAACCCACCTGACTTGCTAGATAAAATATGGGCTCTGATTTTCCACACTGTTTATTTAAATCTCTCTTGGTCCTAATTGTCCTCCTCTAACTAAAAGTACAGCTGTTATTCTGGTGTTACACTTTAGTTTTAGATAGTCCTGTAAGGAACAAGGAGTTGGACTCAGTGATCCTTATAGATCCCTTCTAATTTGAGATACTCTATGACTATGAATCCAAACCCATAGGCATGGAGATTTCATACCCTGTTAAGTGCCCAGAATTTCACACAAGTGTCATTCCAGCTGATTTTAGGTACTGAGATAAATAAGAGGGAAGATGTTTTGTCTGAGACATCTGAGTCTCAAAATTTAATAAAAAAAATTCTTTATTTAATGTTGCAATTCGGGCGTAGCAATCTGGCACCGAAAGCGCACGGCTGCCGCCCAATAGCCGCGCGCTCCAAAAAACCACCTGACAC